>JACXGK010000852.1:0-25766 GCA_016801125.1 Novumbra hubbsi
GGGCTGAGCAAACACAATCTTCTCTTCTTTATGGGGACTTCTTAATTGGACACAGGTGTGGCCGCTTCAGTGGCCCAGTAGCTCCTCCCATCTCGTTATCTGCAATCTGCAACACACCAGACTCACCACCACCACACAAACACCCAATCAGGCTCTCACACCCACAACACAACCTCATAAACAAAGTGGAACGTAACACACCCACATATAGACCGCATCGCGGATCCATAGATTTGGTCTCACGTCAAATTGCTAACATCTCTGGCAGAGCTCACAAGTTTGGTTCTCTGAGCATTGAACGCTGACTTTACATCTTCTTTTCGCAAACGCATAACAATATTGTCCGCTAACCGCTGTCCAGCCGGCCTACTTTAATCTTTCCATAAATAGGGTTGTGCGTTGTACATATATTTTGTTTGTGGCTACCCAGAATTTAATGCCAAATGTGTCCGGTTTATTGGCCATTTATTGTGTAACGCAACACTGCGCCTTGATGGGGAAAAGTTGTTAATTTACCGTTGTGTTCACTGCGCTGGAAACAAACCTAAAAACAGGGAACAAAAGTTGCACCATGCATAATATATCCTGTTGGGCAACTGAACAGGCAGTGTCAAGGAACTTGTCTCGCGAATCAATAGATTTGGTCTTAAGTCAAGTTGCTAACACATCTGGCAGAGCTCACATGTTTTGTTCCCTGAACATTGAACGCTGACTTTAAATCTCCTTTTCGCAGACGCATAACAATATTGTCCGCTACTTTCATCTCTCCATAAATTGCGTTGTGCATTCAGCATGTATTGTGTTGGCGGCTATTCAGAATTTAATGCAAAATGTGTCCGGTTTATTGGCCATGTATTGTGTAAAGCGACACCGCGCCTTGTTCATCTACTACAGTTATGTTCTCACTGCACAGTTTTTCACAAACTTATCAAATACCTCCGATAACATCGCAAATGTATCATTCACAAGACGGGCAGTCCTTGTGGTCTTGTCATCAAAGCGCAGATATCTCAGAATTTGGGATTTTCATTTTGGCCAACCAATAATCATCAAGTTTCATGCTTTTACCGCCAGAAACACCTCTCAAATAAATAAGACCCACAAATGCTTTTAGTTCGGCATCTGTCTTTTTTAACTTTTCTGCATTATTTCACTCAGCTCCCGCTTCCGTGTATTTTCGAACGTTTGTCCAGATGTCTGTCTCAATCAAACACTTTAGACTACTCAGTGGAATGTTTTCGTCTACTGCAGCTCCCTCTGTCTGCTGCAGGTTAAAATGTGCTTTTACGCTTTTTTGGAGTAACCCAAATTGCTGCTTGCAGCTATATGTATTATTATTATTTAATTGTGCACTTTATTTGACTTGAGAGTCAAATAAAATAAACCGTTGTTTTCTACATACATACAACCACTAGACTACTTCAACATGTATGGCACTGAATCATAACACAAAAAAGACGTTCCGGACATTTGCTTGAAGTAATTTGGTATAACTGTACCTTTCTACATTTTAATTGAATACCACTGATCTATATATTTATACACTTTAAAGATTTTTTTTTCTTAAATAACAGAAGACTTGTATACGGGAGCCCTTGCGACATTTGCTGATAGAAAAGAGAATTGCAACCATTGAATGCAGGAATAAAAATGGCCGAACGCGAAATTTAACATTGAACAGGAATTAAATAGCCTTAAATCAGCTTTTCTCAGTGTGATTTTGACAATTAAAAAATACTGGGTGATAAAACACACATATTTAGGAAAAGTTAAAAATGCTGGGTCCTGGAATTTGATCGAGAGCGAAGATATAATTAAGTTTAAAATTTGCCCACTCTGGCGCTTCTAGTGTTAAAGATATAATAACAGACAGTAACAAACTTTGGTAAATATGCTTGCATTTACACCCATTGTTGCTCAGGCTAGAAGGTACATTTAAAATGTACGGGACCCTATGTAGCATTTTACGTTTAAAAGCTCCAAAAACAGCCGTTACATATCATCAGTTAACATAAAAAATAAAATAAAAAAAAGTATCTGGTAGAATGTCAGGACTGTTACTAGCCCAACTACCATGAACGCATGTAAAACGTAAAAGGCCTGTTGTAGGCTAGTACATCCTTGCATAAGTGTGGGGTGAAGAGCAAAATACTGGTGGAGTCTTTGACCACTTTGACCACTCCTCTTGACATATTTGGTGCAGGTCAGCTACCTTTTTTGGCTTTCTGACACAGGCTTGTTTTTTCCACAAAGTCCATGTTCTCGATGGGGTTTATCATGGCAATTTACTATGTCTAGGATTATAATTTAGTCTGGTAAGAAAGAAAATGTCTTTCGCACAATTAACAGTTTATTAAAGATTCACTTGCAAGGAGAGTCTGTTTCCCCATCACCCAGAGTGACAGGGAAGCATCTCTGCCAATTCCAAAGTTACATACATTCTTATACACTCAGGTATTTGCATATTCATTTGGTATAATCCCGTCTAGGGGTGTGTCAAAACAATGTTTCCTTCCTGACCCCAATCTGTTCTCCCCCTATCCTGTGTCTAACCAGGGGCCCCAATAGCCCCCACTCAGGGTGGAAGTATCACCCCCCTCATGGGCTAATTCCTATAGATCAATGAACAGTGAGGTGATCAGCAGAACAGATGGGCACGGTGTAAACAGGGTTTAGCATACAGATAGGTGTCACCAACAAACACAGACCAGATCCTCTGTCCTAGCTTTATGACCCCAACATTCCTTTGCTCTCTTAATGCAACAACAGAGTTGGACTTGTAAGACACTGTATGATCAATTAATACATCCAATTGTTAATATTACCACAACAGGTTCAAGTCAGGACTTCGGGAAGGCCATTCTAAATCCTTAATTCTAGCCTGATTTAGCCATTTCCTTACCACCTTTGATGTGTGTTTGGGGGTCATTGTCCTATTGAAACACCCAACTGTGCCAAAGAGAATAGCCATCTAGCATTTCCATGTACACAAAATTTATATTTTGTCTATAACTGAAGAGAAAAGGACAAAACCCTGTTTGTTCTGTTTTATCGCTGTAGGTTTCCAGGGGTGCACAGCCTATGACGTGGTCATCTGTGAAGATTTCTTCCAGAAATGCCTGGTGTGTGAGGGTTTCTTTCAATCCCTATTTTGCTGTGTGAATGGGTGGGTGTGGATGTTTGCATTACTCACCTGTTTTTCTTTGTAGAAGGATCCTTTATTTCAGCAATTCCTGATTGCTGTGTCATTGGAAGGATTGGAGAATAAATACAACCTGGAACTCAGTCGAGGTGTGTTTATGCCTGCTTGTCATTTTATTTTGTGTGCATATTACTATACATATCAATGTAAAATAAGAGTGCATTTTTGTTAAGAAGGATTTGTTTTAATGTAATTTAATTTACGCAGTTAGTATATATTAATTGAGATACTATGCTATTCTATGCACAACAAACCCAAGACTGAAACACACACATTTTAATTAAATGGCGTCACATTTCTCAGGGATTTACAACCAATTATCTACACTGCTCGAAAAATTAAGGGAACACGTAATCATTGCAACATAACACCAAGTCAATTAAACGTCATTTATTCGAGTTAGGAAGCATAAGTTATTGTGATTTATTGTCACCTGTATTTGTGCATATGAACGGTGCACTGGAGAGGCAAGATAATTCCCCCAGGTGATTGCCACAGACAATTGCTCTCTCCAGGAGCTCAGTAAAGCCCAGATCCAGGTCTGAGAAGAGATCCCCCCCAGGAAACCATCAACCGTCTCATCAGGAGCATGCCCAGATGTTGTCGGGTCTATTATGAGTAGCCATAATTAAGTTCACACAAGTTGGAACAGCCTGTAATGTAAATTGTTTACTTAGATTTTCGGTGTGAGTTTGAATCCCGCCCTCAATCGGCTTTGGATTTCCATTGACCATTGTTATGTGATTTATAGTTTAATATATTTTGTTCATTGATACCCAATGTGTGGAAGTAGTTTGCTTAAACTTTTTTTGAGTAGTTGTAGTTAGGCTAGAACACTGACATTAGTTAAATGTGATTAATATGAATTCTGCTATGGAATCGTTTTTTTCAAAGAAATAACACATTTTTTGTGAAGATTGTGTCAGTAAATATTAATTATCCAAATTACAACCCTGTGTTCACAGACACTGGTATAAGTGTTCCTGAGTCCATGCACTGATTTCCACTACAGAATTGTGTCTGTTTTTAATGCAAGGTTCGAAGGCCATCCAATATTGGTTTTCCAACCTTGTTTCTTGCCTACAGAGATTTAATTTAAATGATGTACCGTAGATGAGATCCCCAAAGTTTTTCTGTTGAGAAACCTTATTTTTTAAATGTTTTTACCGCGCTGTCTTTCACAGTGTGCTGAACCCCTCCCCATCTTAACTTTTGGGACACCTTTGGGATGCTCTTTTTATACCCAATCATGTAACTGTCCTGTTGCCGATTAGCTTTATTAGTTGTGAGATTTTCTACCAGTTTTTTGTTACCCTTCTCTCAGCAATTATCAGTTTTAACATTTAAAATGTTGTCTTTGTCCTATTTTCTATTGAATATAGGATATCAGTTATTTGAATAATATTTGCATTATGATTTTAATTCCATTTTGCACTGCGTCCCAACCTTTTTTGTAAACTGTTTTGTTGTTTAAACCAATATTGTGGATCTGAGTTTGTTTATGCGCATCTGTTGTGTTATGCATTTGTAAAGTTCCCCTGTGTTTTCGTCCTCTTCTGCTGCCAGACTGGAAGGTTCTGAAAAACAGAAGGTTTCTTGGCTCTGTGATCGAACAAAATATTCGAACAAAAAGCAAACCTGTCATTCAGGAAATCGACTCCAAGTATGTCATTCACTCCACACACAGAAAGAACCTCTTAGATTGTAGACATTTAGAGATGACTGAGAGTTATGAATCAAAACAACGCACAGACTTCTGCCCCATCGGGGTGCGTGCATAGTTTCCATGCTATTATCAGTGCTTCATCTCTTGAGTGTGTTGTAGAGTTATCATGTATGTTTGGTGTATGTGGTACTTAAATCTCCCTGTTACTTTCTCTCCACAGAAATACTCACACCTCACTCGCCAAAAGGTAACCATTTCTCTGTATTTGTCCACGGTGGATTTACACATACCAAACAGTAATATATTAATTCTCTCTTTATCTCCACCCACCCCTCTCTTTTTCTCCCCCAATTCCGACTCTTTCTCTTTGGCTATCTCCAGACCAGAGTTCTGTTTGTTGGTGGAGCCCACTGCGGGTGATCCAGAGTTTCTTATAGCAGAAATTCAGCTGCCTGGAGTGGTGAGACACAAGCTTTGTTCTTAACCTATTCTTAACACTAGAAGCACTGGGCCATTGTTACCCCCTCTAAAGTGCCGTTGGGGCAAAATTTGCCCAAGAGTCTACAGACAGGGACGTATTTACTGACACGTAATTGGTGGAATAATACCAATAGCAAGGAATAACATATAAAGTCAAAATGACAACTGAACTGGCGATGTCAAGGAGATTGTCTTGCGCATTCACCTTACGGTCGATCTATGGTCAATGTCTATGTTACGTTTTATCCAGGTATTCAGGCCCTAAACCATTCAGTGATTTATAGACTAAATGCATCACCTTAAAATCTATTCTATAACTGACTGGAAGCCAATGCAAAGATTTAAGAACCGGATTAATGTGCTCTGTTCTCTTGGTCCGGGTTAGCATTCTGGGTGCAGCATTCTGAATGAGCTGCAGCTTTTTTATAGTATTTTTGGGAAGTTCAGTTAAAAGCCCATTACAGTAGTCAACTCTATTAGAGATAAAAGCATGCATAATCTTTTCTTGGTCTTTGTGGGATAGCAAGCCCTTGATTCTAACTATATTTTTAAGTTGATAGAATGCTGTTTTGGTGACTGTTTTGATTTGACTGGAGAACGTAAGGTCAGAGTCTATTAGAACACCAAGATTACGCACTTGGTCTCCGGTCTTTAGGGCCCGAGAATCAAGCTCTTTAATAATACTCTTCTGTTGTTTGTGTTGCCAAATACAATAATCTCAGTTTTATCTGGGTTTAATTGTAGACAATTTTGGTTAATCAAGGTATTCATTTGTTCTATGCAGTTACACTATGAGTCTATTGAGCTATAGTCAAACGGTTTGAGAGCCATATATATTTGAGTATCATCTGCGTCATCAGACCACATTACCTTTTTCCATAAATGTTTTCAACTGCTCAATACTCTACCTGATACAACTGTTGATCTATGGCCAATGTCCGTGTTACGTTCTAAATTTCACAATAAATCAACCTGCTCACAAAACCCAAATATCACTATATAGAACAATTGACATTTAAAAGAATAAAGTTAGAACATAATTCTAAAACTCTTTCTTGTATATTTTGAATTAGGTACATACCAAACATTCCGAAATGGTTATCAGTAACTTTGCGGTGGTGCAGTGATTTGAGTGTACTGATAGTAAGCCCAGGGTTAATGGTTCTATTCCTCCTGTCTGCAACAACTTAAAATGTCCTTTTCTCCTTCCGCAATTTTTCAATTGTCCTCATTTTTTGGAGTAAACCCAAATTGCTGCTTCCAGCTATATGTGTTATTATAATATTGTACACTAAAATGTGGTGGAGAAAATAACGCATTATAAAATCTATATAATGCGTTTTACATAATAACTTAACCTTCATTTTCAATCATCTCCCTACTATACCATAGGCAGGACAAGGAGGAGCTATTAAAATTACAATGTTTGAAATGTTCGTGTAAAATCACCTGATATGAAATGAGCAATCGAATGGGTGTGTGTAATTTGTGGATACTCTAATAGGTTAGTCTTAGGGAATTGCATTGTTCTCAGGGTTTCTTTGTTTCAAATAGTAAAGAATGCTCCCACCCCCCACCCAAAACCGCATTGCGAATCAATAGATTTGGTCTCAAGTCAAATCGCTAACATGTCTGGCAGAGCTCACAAGTTTTGTTCCCTAAACATTGAAGGCTCACTTTACAAACGCATTACAATATTGTCCGCTAACCGCTGACCAGCCGGCATACTTTCATCTTTCTATAAATAGCGTTGTGCGTTCAACATGTATTTTGTTGGCAGCTTCACAGAATTTTATGTTCTCACTGCACTGTTTTTCACAAACTTATGGAATACCTCCGATATCATCGCAAATGTATCAGTCACAATGCGTGCAGTGCTTGTGGTTTTTTCATCAAAGCGCAGATAAAGCATGATATCTCCGTTATCTTTTTTTTCCATTTCGGCCGACCAATAAACATTGTGTTTCATGCTTTTACGGCTAGTAACACCTCTCAAATATGACCCATGAATGATTTTAGTTCGGCATCTGTCAATTTGTGGAGCTATATGCTTTATTTCGTCATGAGATCATTCTAACCCTCTTTCATGTATATTTTCAATTAGGAAAATATGCAACATTCTGAAATTGTTTGGTCAGCAACTTTGCCGGTGGCACGGTGGTTAGAGTGTCCTGATTGTAAGTCCTGGGTCCATGGTTCGATCCCTCCTGTCTGCTCCAACTTTATAAATGCTTTTCCAACTGTCCCCAATATTTGGAGTAAACCAAATGTTCAGGGAACAAAACGTGTGAGCTCTGCCAGACATGTTAGTGATTTGACTTGAGACCAAATCTATTGATTCGCGATGCAGTCTTTAGGTGGGGGGTGGGAGCATTCTTTACTATTTGAAACAAAGAAACCCTGAGCACGATGCAATTCCCTAAAACTAACCTATTAGAGTATCCACAAATTACACACACCCATTCGATTGCTCATTTTCATATCAGGTGATTTCACACAAATATTTCAAACATTGTAATTTTAATAGCTCCTCCTTGTCCTGCTTATGGTGTAGTAGGGAGATTATTGAAAATAAAGGTGAAACTATTATGTAAAACGCATTATATAGACTTTATAATGCGTTATTTTCTCCGCCACATTTTTGTGTACAATATTATAATAACACATATAGCTGGAAGCAGCAATTTGGGTTTACTCCAAAAAATGAGAACAATTGGAAAATTGCGGAAGGAGAAAAGGACATTTTCAGTTGTCGCAGGCAGGAGGAATCAAACCATGAACGCTGGGCTTACTATCAGTACACTCAAACCACTGCACCACCGGAAAGCTATTAACACAACCATTTCGGAATATTTGGTTTTTACCTAATTCAAAATATACAAGAAAGAGGTTTAGAATTATGTTCTTACTTTGTTCTTATTGTACTTCGTTCTAGTGTTAACGCTTCCGCATTTTGCGTATGCGTGCGGTACACGTCTGTCAATTTTCGAAAACACAATGTTTTGGAGTAACCCAAATTGCTGCTTGCGGCTATATGTACTATTATTATTGAATTGTACACTTTATTTTACTTGAGAGTCAAATAACATAAACTGTTGCTTTCTACATACATACAACTCCTAGATTACTTCAATATGTATGACACTGAATCATAACACAAATAAGACGTTCCGTTCCTTTGCTTGAAGTAATTTGGTCTAACTGGACCTTCCTACATTTTAATTGAATACCACTGATTTATATATTTATACACTTTAAAGATTTTTTTTCTAAATAACAGAAGACTCGTATACGGGAGCCCTTGCGACATCTGCTGTTAGAAAAGAGAATTGCAACCATGGAATGCAGGAATAAAAATGGCAGAACGCGCAATTTAACATTGAACTGGAATTAAATAGCCTTAAATCAGCTTTTCTCAGTGTGATTTTGACAATTTAAACATACTGGGTGATAAAACACACATATTTAGGAAAGTCAAAAAAGCAGGGTCCAGGAATCTCATCGAGAGCGAAGATATCATTTTTTTCCTCTTCACTGGGTAAGATTTGCCTGCTCTGGCGCTTCTAGTGTTAGCCAGTCATTTCAGCAATTTCCTAAGTAGTTTTCTTTGCTTGATGCAGGACAATAATTTCACCCTACTGAAACACAGTAACGTTGTTTCCACAACCACAGGATGTCTTCTGACATGGTTGTTCAATAAATGAAAGCTACTCACTGCATTGAAAGCTACTCAGTTGAGGTTAAAGAATCGTTGCCAGCTGAAACATTATTACAGTCATATACTCTTTGTGTTTGCTTATTTATATTCAAATGGTGACTTTTTGTCCAGGCAGCGTTGGACATATAGCAACATGTAAAATATAGTAATTAAGAAGGTTAGAAATAATTTTAATTCAATTAATTAAATAATAATTGTGTCCTTCAACTTTGCTTTCGACATAGCAATTACAGCCTTGCAGACCTGTCAGTTTTATTAGGTAATCCGAAAAGATTTAACCCCATGGTTCTTAAAGCACCTTCCACAAATTGGATTGACTTGATGCGAACTTGTGTGCCATACGGTCAAGCTGCTCCCACAACAGCTCAATAGGTTTCAGATCCAGTGACAGTGATTCTTCCATAAGTAGGAGGAAATTGGCTCCCATTAAGTGCTGTCCACAGGGTATGGCATGGCTTTGCAAAATCAAGTGAAAGACTCCCTTCTTTAAGATCCCTTTTACCCTGTACCAATCTCCCACTTTACCACCACTAATGCACCCTCAGACAATCACATTGCCTCCACCATGCTTGAAAGATGGTGTCAAGCACTACTCCAGTATCTTATCATTTGGTCTGACTAATGTTGTTCTTTGTGATCACACCTCAGATTTAGAAGTGTATGTCCGTAACACCTTTTTTTCACAATCTGTGTTCTTTTATTAGCCAGATGAGGTATGGCTTTTTCTTTGTATCCCAGACTCGTCACATCACTGTTTCTGTTGAGACTGGTATTTTGCTGGTACTTTTTTAATGATGCTGCCTGTGAGGCATCTCTTTCTCAAACTAGACACTCATGTATTTGTCCTCAATCTCAGTTTTGCAGCGGGGCCTCCAACACTTCTTTCAATTCCGGTTAGCGCCAGTAGTAATGTTCTGTGAAGGGAGAAGTACGAGAGCTTCAGTTCCTTGCATGGAATAACCTTAATTTCTCAGTACAACGATAGACTGATGGGTTTAGGACAAAAGTTCTTAGTTTCTGGCCATTTGAGACTGTAATCGGACACACAATTGCTAATGCTCCAGAAACTTTACTAAACTAAAGAACCCCAATTGTATTGCTTTTTTAATCAACGCAACTGTTATCACAGCCTGGTACATTTTGGGCAGGAACAGGACTCATCAAGCCAAGTACTCCTGAAACCTGGTCTGAAAGCTTAATTACTCTTTAAGATCCAACAGGACACCAGAGAAGAGAGACCCAGTGTTCCTAAAATCTACCAGGACACTAGATAGTCAGAAATTATCTGGTGTTCCCTAAGGGATGCACTCTTTTAGGGGCAGCATGGAACATTTTGTAAGCCTGTGACACTGCCATGTAATGGCATTGGACAGGTGTCCCAGTGGTGAGAGGGGAGCCTGCCAGACAAATAGAGCAAGGTTGGAAAGGATTTTAAGACATTATCTCTTCCCCCTTCTCTTATTGTCTTTTTAATCCTATAGTTCAATGACTTGCCATTCCTAAATGTGTTTACTCAATTTTCTTGTTCTCTTTCCAGGCCTCCTCTCGCTCCCTTGTTCTGGACCTGGGGGAGGATCGGTTGGTACTGAATGCCCGGCCCTCTCTCTTCCACCTGGACTGTTTCATTCCCATTTTCATTGACCAGGAAGGCAGTGTTGCGCAGTACAATACCAACACAAAGGTACACCAACACACATTGCGACTACATGCTCACTAATACATAGACTACACAGACTACATACTCACGTTTGCCTAAGAAATTCAAGCTTTAATTTGTATAAGTCCAGACTCCAGACACAAATCTCTTGCAGTGTGCTACAACCTGGCTCATCATTGGGGACGAACTGGCAATCCCACAAAGAAATAATAACATCTAATAACAAACTTACAAATAAAAGAATGGTATGTGTAAGATAATTTATCAGTGTCGTAAAGGAGTGGATGCGTGACGAAGTCAGGGTGAAGTGTTGCATATTACAACTCAAAACCAAAGCTAACTAAACAAAACATTTCATGTAGAAGGGAGTGCTCCGAAATCGTCCTCCCTTATCATGATCGGGACCCTCGGCACAAGTGTGCTGTAGAATTGCTGACAACCCTCCCAGCTTCGCCCACCATCACAAGGGGCTGCTTTATGCTGTTAAGTGATTAAACTGGAACATGCTCAATGCTCCTCTTGTGCAACTGCAGCTGGATGCACTAAATCTTTCTCTAATTATTCAGGAACCTGCCGGATACAACACTAAGTCTGTGAGAAACAGCACTCTTATTAAAATGTGTCACCAACATGCCTGCCACGTTCACTTCTGCAGTTTTGATTCTGATTCTGTTTTATCTCAGAAAGGTGGTCACATCAGCCCTGCTGGATCACTCAAGTAGGCCAAATTGTTTTGGAATAACATCAGGTTTGGAATTTCTATGACCAGTATTGAGAAATATATTGAAGATATAAAATGTGTTTTCATTGATTTGTTGATTATTTAAAAATCCATAATGAATAAAGTTATGAAATCATTATGTCTTTATATGCATCAGGATGGATGGATGTCATTATTGATTAGTCGGATCCACACGAGACACAGCAAAAAAATAAAAATAAGAAAATAGCAGAGTCTACACTCTTGAAGGTAGTTGCGTACTTCCAAAAATGTCTAAACAGTGTGTTGCAATATCTGCAAAGCAGGACACTTTTGGCACGGGAGCTGAGAGATTTCTTGTAACCTTGATGACATGAATATAATACAAATTCATTATTCATTTTATTTGCATTCATGGAGTCATTTCGTTTTTTTTATAATTAATTTTAAATGCATGGCTGAGTTGACATCACCAAGTTTTTTCATCACCAAGGCAGGGATCTACTTAAGCACGAGTTTGTGTCAAATTTTGTTCTAAGTTAAGAGGCAACTTCAAGATGCTGACCTTTTTGTGTCTTCCTCTGTCCAGTTTGGTGTTATTTTGCCCATATTAAGCTTTTTAACCTTCACTGGCCAGTCTGAGATATTGCTTTTTTTTCCTACTCTGCCTAGAAGACCAGCCTCCTGGGCCTCTTCACTGTTGACATTTAGTCTGGTGTTTTGCATACTATTTAATGAAACTGCAAGGCATCTGGTTCTAGATTCTAATGTATTCGCTGCAAGGCATCTGGAACTAGATTCTAATGTATTCGTCCTCTTGTTCTAGTATGCACCAGGGCCACACAGGAGTTATGATTGGTGATAATATCGCCTGTATTTTCTAACCCAATAATGTTCTGTGTCTTTATAGAGTCAATTAAAAATTATAAAGATCCCCTCTCAACTCTGCGTACAGCACCTGACTTGGTACACAAAAACAAACAGTGTGATATTGATTTTCTCTATCTCTCCTTCTCTGTTCTCCTATTTTCTTTCCTCATCTCTCCTCACAGATTCTTACAGTGACAATGCCAGTGGTATCTTCATAAACAAACTCAATGACAGATAATGTATACATTTGTCTTTTATTGAAAAAATAAATCTGCTTACATTTGATTAATTCAGCACAGCTTCTGTGTGTTTTGTTCTATCCTTTCATTTTTGTATTGATACTTGTTACTAAAGACACTATGTATACATTTGCCATACATTAATGTTATTACAATAGCACATTCAAACACTTGCAGGAAATCAACATAATATTCAGCTAAAATCCTACACAAGCTTCTCTTTACGTTTTTACTGCTCGACCCCTCCAGTGGTTTCACTGAGTTCATTTAGTGAACGGTAGCACCCTTTATTGAGAGAGGTTGAATGAAATACTCAGTCTATTTCCGGCCTTGGTTTTCTATTCTCACACACACATACATTCTCTGTCCAGTACATGTCTCACCCCACCTGCCTGTTGTTCACTGAGGTCATTTCTTTATTCTATTAATCCCATGTGGTGGTCGTCTTTCGTTCCTAATCTGCCCGTGGCACTGTGCCCCACACACATGCCTATCGCCCATAGGCTAGCCCTTCCCTGTATAAAACTCCCATTTTGTCTCACTACAATAATCAGTCTCCTGGGCTCCTCTGTCTGTCTGTGCATCTGACACTCCAGTGAAACCTCATTTTGCTCACGGTAAGTGTCAACAGCGCTCCTGTCTTTTCAGGTTGTCAAATACATTTCACCTCTGAATGCTTCTCGGTGTTTTTTGTTCAGATGGAGATGTTTATTAACCTGTGTCTAAGCCTACTCATGCGCTTAACCACACTGTACATTTTGCTTCTATTTTAGGGAATGCTTTTTTTGTTGGAGACCAAGTTGTATCTTGCATGTTTTGTCTGGAATATTCTGTCCTTTCTATAATAATCTAAGTTACTTCAACCATACTTGTATCCCATAATGACTATCAAATAGTCAGTCAAACTGTAACAGCTGGCACCTTCCTCCATCCATATCATTCTTATTGTGTACCAGAACTATTAATGTGGTGCCAGCAGTGGTAATGAGCCGATGTGACTCACTCTAATCTCCCCCAGTGCCACTCACCCTATCCTTTTCCTTCCATTCTCTGTGTCCTTGACTAAAATTAAGCCCTCCAAATTCCGCAGCTAATGCTCTCCCACAGATGTCCCAGTGTAACTACTATATCAAATTCTTGCTTTTTGTCTTGACCAACTGCCAATAAGTATTAAAAAGTGGGCTTCTTGAGCCTTGCCTGTAAAACCTACAGCCATGTTCAACGTTCTGTGTGGCAGCTTGGTTTTTTGTGTGTGTTTTTCTTTTCCCTGATGCCGGCTAAAATGAACTGTTCTTTGTTACAGTTTCTAAGCTTGGGTATAGGCAGATCTAAAACGGTGTTGAGGTCAAATCAAGAAAATCCCCACTGATATGGGATTAGGGTTGTTAACATCGATGTGTTAAAGTCGATGTGGTAATGGTTTGTGAGGCGAAAGCAAATCTAAGACAAATGTTTATGTTCACATCATCCAACAAAAAATGTCAATGTGGTAGGCTAACGAAAAGGAACTTGAGCAATGAAACAGAATACGGTTATTCTGTAGAAGCTAAGCAATGCCAGAACAGACTCAATCAGTACTGCCACTACATCCCTGATGGACAGTGTGAACAGGTGAGAGTCATACCAACGTCCATCTGTCATTCCATGGCTTGGCAGGGTGAATACAGACTACATCATGGTTCAACATTTGGTAGATTAATCTCTGCCAGGTGCTGATGGCCGGTTGGCATATGTGCAAGAACAAAGATGCAATGACAGGTATGTGTCCTGTAAATATTTTCCAGAGCAATGCTGACTATAAATTGTTCCTGCAGACACATGATTTTATAGAGTGGTGGATGATGGACAATAACGGAAGACATATTGGCTGATGGACAAGAGAGGAAGGGACTTCATACAACAAGACTAGATTGAGAATGTGGGTTGCTAAAAAATATGTAGTGATTCTACATTTAGCAGATGCCCAAGAGCATTAGAATCAGCTTTATTACCAAGTAGGTTTACACATACAAGGAGTTTGCTTTGGTGCTATGTTGCATAACAGAAAACACAGTAAGTAGTATAAGGTAGAAATTTAGTGTGCAAACATTTACTGAATAAATGACATAATGACAGATATTTCGAAGGGATCCAAACCAATGGCCTTTTTCCTATTGGTTCAACTAGACATCCCATACACCTAAAATCATAGAATGAAATATAGTGAAAAATAATTGTTAGATAATTACCATTTCTACAATACTAGACAACCAATCACGTATACTATCAAGTTCAGACCAAAGTAATGTTTATTGTTCAAAATGATAATTACTGGAAAAATAAGGGCCAAAGAATGGGAAGAAAGTGGTGCACCTTATCCAACTTTGTGTAAGCCAATATTATTATCATGTGTTCATACTGTCCAACTATGCTAGAAAGATCAGTGATGTCTGACAATTTATAGCATAAACCCCATAATCTAACATGTACAGTGCTGTATGTGTTTTTATGTTGTTTTCAGTAGCATTAATACAGTGCGGTGAAGAAGTACTTGCCCCCTGCCTGATTTAATCTATTATTGCATATGTCTTTCACTGAATGGATTAAAATCTTCATTTACAATGTATACGATGAAGAGAACCCAAGTAAACACAAAATGCATTTTTGAAATGATAGTATTTAATTAAGGAAAACAAACACCTACAGGCCCTGTACGAAAAAGTGGTTGACCTCCGAAACGTAATAACTGCTTCCACTTCTTTTTGAACAAATCTTTTTAGTGAACGGGGTATAATGAATCACTGCTCTAGACGATTTGTTCAATCAGTGAATCACAGAGGATTCGGCAATAGGAATGAAAAATCATCACCAATGTTCAACACTATAACAACAACTATAATTGTGGAAGCCAATATGCTAGCCTCATTTTAGTGGTCTTTGTTGGATCTGAAATGTTGCTTATATCCAAACCATCCTGTATTCCTGATTTTCCTATCAAAATCACCCAGTGGATCCAAGAGTTAACGTTTACTTTTCACATGCTTTTGTTATAGTTTTGTCGTCAGCTAAATTGTGCACTTTAATTTATTAGCGTGCTTGCCACACTACTGTAATCTCACATACATTTATTTATTATTATAGCCTCTAACTCCTCTACAGTTCTTGCACTACAAAGATATGACAGGTATCAAAATGTGCATTATCCAATGGCGTTGCTATAGATTTGTGGAAAGTTTCGTTTCTATGTTTAGGAAATATTTATGTTTTTGTGGCAAAAACATGGCCACCCTGAATGATGGGTAGCTTGCCAAACTAAACGCCGGGTTGCCTAGCAACGTATGTTACTTAAATTTTCCAGAATGAGGCCATGCAAATGGATATCGATTCTGAAGTTTGCAAGTAATGCTAGCTAGCTACTGTACTGTTTATGCAGTGACAATGAAATGGCACTGACAGACCATGGGACTTACTTCATCAAAGGCTGAAGTTAATTTGCTACCATTTTGCCGTTTTCTTTATGCAGAAGCCAAAGATATTGCCAGGGTATTGTACTGTAAAGGGATGGTGAATGAGATCCATATTGACTCCTCTTTCTGTGATGTATTTCTGCAGCTATGTCGGATGTAGAGGAGGAATACGAGTGAGTGAAACACAAAATATACGTGACTTAATCCTTCCCTGTTCCCCCCCAACACTTTTTTCTGTTTTACATTGAGTTGGCACTGTTAACCAAATCTCTCTCTCAAACCCTTTCTCTCTGGTAGGGAGGAGGCGGCAGAAGGTGAGTCGCTTGTTGCTGCTCTGGGGGTTATTTCTGTCAATATTGTTGAACCACACTGACACCACTATGTGGAAGTTTGCTGTCATGACCATGTTGTTGTTAGCGTCCTATTGCTTTTGACTATGCACTTTTTAACCCTGATCCTTTTCTCTCTATTAGCTTATCCGTTCTTTCCTGATACCTTTTGGTTCCTACAATATTTTACCTGATATACATAATTATAACGTTCTTATGATTACTGAAAGTTGACTCATCCTATTATAATTTGAGTATTTTCCCTCATAATCCTCCTTATTAGTCACCTACGCATACTTCCTCTCCTTCAAACTTCTCTCTCACTCTCTTCTGCTTTTCTGTCTGTCTCTTTACTTTTAGAAGAGGAGCCAGAGGAGGAGCCAGAAGAAGAACAGCAGGAGGAGGATGGGGAAGGTGAGACTGTGTTAGTCACTTAAATGACAACCCCTCTCTACAGCTAGCATACTTAAGAATATTATTTTGGAAACACTTAGGTTTTCCTAAATCTGAACTATCCATAACACTTTTCCAAAATATTTCTGTCCAGTGTCTGCGTTCTTTTGGCCAACTTATTTTTTTCTTGTATTGGCCTGTCTGAGATGTGACTTTTTCTGTAAAATTCTGCCTAAAAGGTGTTTTAGGAGTACTATCTAATGAAGCTGCCAGTTGAAGATCTGTGTGCTGTCATTTTCTTAAACTTAACACTGTAATATAGGTCCTCTTGCTCATATTTTGAACCTTTTGAAACGGAAGTATATATATGTTGGAGCTCATTGCAAAACTCATGTCTGAACAAGAGGGGGCTTTGGTGCTGCCAGCTTGAGTAGGCACATAATGTTTTTGCAGTTATGGCCAGGTTAACTTGCGTCACATTCTGTTTATTGCTTTAGCTGTCTACATTTATTTTCAGTACTTCAGTGAGGCTGTACTGTCGGTCCAGGGTAGTGAATGAATGAATGCATGCTTTATATATTGTTTATAGAGAGAATGTGTTTTTGTGCAATATCTTTCTGTCCAGTGTTTGTGTTCTTTTGCCCAACTTATTCTTTTCTTTTTATTGGCCTGTCTGAGATGTGGCTTTCTCTGTAAAATACTGCCTAGCTGGTGTTTTAGGAGTACTATCTAATGAAGCTGCCAGTTGAGGATCTGTGTGGCGTCAGTTTCTCAAACTAAACACTCAAATATATGTCCTCTTGCTCTGTTGTGCACAGGGACATGTCTACAATGCTTTTCTAAACAATTTAATATCATTGTACTACAAAACTTTTGCTTTTCTTTTGAAAATAAATATATTTTTAAGTTACCCCAAACTTTTGAAATGGAAGTGTATATTTTGAATCTCATTGCAAAACTCATGTCTGAACAAGAGGTGAGCTGTGGTGCTGCCAGTTTGAGTTGGCATATCATATTGCTGCCGTTGTGGCCAGGTTAACTTGCTTCACATTCGGTTTATTGCTTTAGCTGTCTAAAAGTATGTTCAGCACTTAAGTGAGGCTGTACTCTCGGTCCCGGATAGTGAATGAATGAATGCATGCTTTATATATTGTTTATAGAGAGAATGTGTTTTTGTGCTGACTTATAATTTGGACAAATACTTAAAGTAACAATTAACTGTAAATATGAACTGTCCATAACAATTTAACAGGTTAACTTGCTTCACATTCTGTTTATTGCTTTAGCTGTAGCTGTCTAAAGTATGTTCAGCACTTCAGTGAGGCTGGACTGTACATACAGGATAGTGAATTAATGCATGCTTTATATATTGTTTACAGAGAGAACACTTTTCCAAAATCTCTGTCCAGTGTATGAGTTTTCTTGTTCTTTTGAGGCAAGCACGCTAATAAATGTGTTTTTGTGCAGACTTTGACAGCAAAATATAATTTAAAAAAAATACTTAAAGTAACAAGAGATTATTTTTGTTTACATAAAAAGATTGAGCTACAGTAGCTCGTCTGCTTGTCGGACCACATGGGCCACTGGCCACCCATGACCCTGTCGCTGGTTCACAGCTTTTTCTTCCTTGAACCACTTTGATAGGTACTGACCACTGCAGAACACCCCTCAAGAGCTGCAGTTTTGGAGATGCTCTGACCCAGTTGTCTAGCCATCACAATTTGGCCCTTGTCAAAGTTGTTTAGATCCCATTGCCCATTTTTCCGGCTTCTAACACATCACCTTTGAGGACACAATGTTCAATTGCTGCCTAATATATCCCACCCACTGACAGATGCCATGATGATGAGATTATCAGTGTTATACTTTACCCGTCAGTGGTATAAAAAAAGTAAAATAAATGACACTTTGATATTTTTGTTTTCAAGGCAGCATGAGGCCGTTAACAGAGTTCCAAAGAGGCCAAGTGGTTGGTGCCAGAATTGAAAGAGTATCATCCACAAAAACTTAAATCATTATTAAAAATGTAACGGGAACTGTCTTTAAAGTCATAATCCCATATGTCGAACATCTGTGAATTGAATTGACAAAGAGGAGCAGTGGTCATAGCCATTGGAAACCACTTGTATCTTTCTTTAAAAAAAAATCTGGGGAAGTAAGATTTTTGCCAAAATTCGATAATGTATCAAAGCACCAGTGCAATAAACTATCATCAATCATTCAATCTCTGTCTTCAGGACCTCCATTGTTTTGATTTTTATATTTGCTGTCTTTCTTTTCTCAGTTGTCTACTGTATTACCCCTTGAATATCACAGCTCTTTCTCTCTCTTTTGTGTTTCTCTGTCTCCTCTCACTCTTGCAATATAATGTTTTTTCTTGGTATTTCTGTAAACAAGTCTGTAATTTTAAATGCAGAGGCCAAATTCCAGCTAGTCCCTATATGTAATTGCTAAATGCCTGTCTCTCTCTTATTCTCAATCACTCTCTTTCAACATCAGGGGAGGAAGCTCAGGAGGAGGAAGGTAAGAGGCAACTGTGATTTAGGATATCCTACTTATAAACTGCCAGTGTAATGGAGGATTATTAAGTACCAACTTGTCAACAATGTTGCACTGTTGCTGTAGTATTATGCTGACACTTCACTGACGATAAAGTATTGTCTACAGCCGTGGCCAAAAGTTTTGAGAATGACACAAGTATCGGGTTACACAAAGTTTGATGCTGCAGTGTTTTTAGATCTTTTTGTCAGATGTTTATACTGTATACTGAAGAGTAATTACAAGCATTTCAAGTGTCACCGGCTATTATTGACAATTACATTAAGTACATGCAAAGAGTCAATATTTGCAGTGTTGACCCTTCTTTAAGACCTCTGCAATTCGCACTGGCATTCTGTCAATTATCATCGGGGCCACATCAGGACTGATGGCAGCCCATAATTGCGGAATCGATGCTTGTAGTTTGTATGATTTTGTGGGTTTATTTTTGTCCACCCGCCTCTTGAGGATTGACCACAAGTTCTCAATGGGATTAAGGTCTGAGGAGTTTTCGGGCCATGGACCCAAAATGTCGATGTTTTGTTCCCAGAGCCACTTAGTTATCACTTTTGCCTTATGGCAAAGTGCTCCATCATGCTGGAATAGGCATTGTTTGTGACCAAACTGTTCTTGGATGGTTGAGAAAAGTTGCACTCTGAGGATATTTTGGTACCATTCATGGCTGTGTTCTTATGCACAATTGTGAGTGAGCCCACTCCCTTGTCTGAGAAGCAAGGGAGTGGTTTGTTACTGTTGGCATGACAGTACTAATGGTAGCACTCACATTTTCTTCTCCAGACAAGCGTTTTTCCAGCCTGTGAAGCCCTTTTTGAGCAGAGCAATGATGACTGCACGTGTTTCCGTGCAGGTTACTTTGGTTAACAGAGGAAGAACATTTCCATCCCCAGCCTTTTTTTAAAGCTTCCAGTCTGATATTCTAACTCAATCAGCATGAGAGTGAGCTCCAGCCTTGGCAGGGCTGAAATGCAGTGGAAATGTTTATGGGGGGGATTAAGTTCATTTTCATGGCAAAAGGGGATTTTGCAATTATTGCAATGCAGTCCTTCTTTAAACTTTTGGCCATGGCTGTAGTACTAACATAAGATCTAAAGTTGTTTCTCAAACCGCTTTTTGAAATTATATATTTATATGATTTTAGAGAATTGTGAATTTCATAAATATATTTAGATTTACCGCAGCAGCTAAAGTTCTGTTTAGTCACATGTTAATAGTTCTCAATTTGTCTCTCTTTTTTTACTCATTCTCTCCACAGAGGAGAAACGCCCCATACCCAAGTATGTTCACGTTTGAGAGTAACAATTTTGCTTTGTGTGCTTGTGTAGAAATATACCCTCTATGTATATTTCATTCTTCTTTTCTTCCAAAACCTCTCTCTTAGGCCTATGGTGCCCCAGCTCGCCCCTCCCAAGATCCCAGAGGGGGATAGGGTAGACTTTGATGTGAGTAACAATGATCCTTAATATCAATGAAGAGTTTTTGCCTGGGAGTCCAGCATAAGTAGACATGATTTCGCTCAGCCGTTGCTTATGGTGGACTGGTGCAATGTTGGACACGGCTGCTTTGTCACGTCATGTTTCAGCGTCTCTGTGTGTTAGATCCTCTGAGTTTAGTCGTCGTTGTTAGGCTAGCGAATGCATTAAATGATTCATAACAAACAACCTGATGTCAATATTGATGTTATTTAGACATGATGGCTGCATCATATGTCTCTGCTTTATATCTCTTCAAGAATGTGTCTACTTTCCCAGTTTCTATTTTTCTCTCTCCCTCTATCAGGACATCCACAGGAAAAGGATGGAGAAGGATCTTTTGGAGCTGCAGAGTCTGATTGATGTCCATTTTGACCAGAGGAAGAAGGAGGAGGAGGAGCTCATTGCACTAAAGGAAAGAATTGTGAGTCTACGTTCTGTTTTAGTGTAATAGAGCAGGTAGTAACTGAACCTGTCCAATAATGATGTTGTTTACACTTCCGTTCCATGCCTCCAGAACATGCCTCGCGCCAGAAGCCAACAGGCCCATTATAAAAGATGGCAATCTAAACATTTTATTAAACTACAAAGTAAATTATTTCTAATCCATCTTTTCATCTCACAGGAGAGGCGTCGGTTTGAGAGGGCAGAGATACAGCGCGTTCGAGCGGAGAAAGAGCGAGACCGGCAGAACAGGATAGCGGTAGGTTAAAATAGAGAACCCAATGTTTATTCAAGATAGCAGTAGGGATGAATATTGGTAGTGGTATTCCTAGTTTAAAAACAACATATTCTTGTATTACTATGTATTCATTCTTTTTCACAAATTATTGTGCTCAGGAAGAACGACAGAGGAAGGAGGATGAAGAGGCTAAAAAGAGATGCGATGATGAGGCCAAAAAGAAGAAGGTCCTCTCCAACATGGGGGCCAACTTTGGGGGATTCCTGCAAAAGGTACAACGTCGCAGAACTGTTACACAGAACTTTGGATTGATGCAGCATGTTCAATTAAGATACATTGACTTGCAGTTGTTTGTTGTATTTAAAACGTAGCAATAGAATTACCACGTATAATTCTTAGCTTGCTTTGTAGTCCCGGCCATGCAGCATTTGTCATGGAGGCCCGGAGTTGAAATCCCGGGCACTACAGTGGAGGAAAGAATTATGATTTTGTCATCATCTGTGTACGTTTGCTCACTGACAAAGAAATGATTGGTCTATTTGAATAGTGAGAGACAGAATAACAACAAACAAATCCAGAAAAATGCATTTCAAATAAGTTATCAATTGATTTGCATTTCACTCACTGAAATACATATTTGACCCCTTGACTTAGTACTTGGTGGCAAAACCCTTGTTGGCAATCACAGAGGTGAGACGTTTCTTGTAGTTGGCCACCAGGTTTGCACACATCTCAGGAGAGATTTTGTCCCACTCCTCTTTCCAGATTCTCTCCAAGTCATTTAGGTTTCGAGGCTGACGTTTGGCAATTTCTATGGGATTAAGGTCTGGAGACTGGCTAGGCCACTTCTGGACCTTAATGTGCTTCTTCTTAAGCCACTCCATTGTTGCCTTGGCCTTGTGTTGTGGGTCATTGTCGTCCACGACCCATTTCCATGCGCTGGCTGAGGGATGGAGGTTCTCACCCAAGTTTGACAGTAGATGGCCCCATCCATCGTCCCTTTGATGCTGTGAAGTTGTCCTGTCTGCACAATGTTTTCACCTCCATGTTTGACGGTGAAGATAGTGTTCTTGGGGCATTCCTCCTCCTCCAAACACAGCGAGTTGAGTTGTTGGCAAAGAGCTTGATTTTGGTCTCATCTGACCACAACACTTTGACCCAGTTCTCCTCTGAATAATTCAGATGTTCATTGGCAAACTTCAGACAGGCCTGTACATGTTCTTTCTAGAGCAGGGGGCACTGCAGGATTTGAGTCCTTCACGGCGTAGTGTGTTACCAATTGTTTTCTTGGTGATTATGGTCAACAATCTTGTCCATGATATCCTTGGGTAGCTCTTTGGTCTTGGCCATGGTGGAAAGTTTGGAATCTGATTGATTGCTTTTGTGGACAGGTGTCTTTTATACAGGTAACAGCCTCGTTACCTGTATAAAAGACACTTGGGAGCCAGAAATCTTGCTCATTGATATGGGATCAAATACTTATTTCACTGAGTAAAATGCAAATCAATGTATAACTTATTTAAAATGTCTTTTTCTGGATTTTCTTTGTTGTTATTATCTCACTGTCTCTCACTGTTCAAATAAACCTACCATTAAAGTTATAGACTTCTTTGTCAGTGGGCAAATGTACAAATTCAGCAGGAGATCAAATAATTGTTTCCTCTACTGTGTATGTCCTGATCATTGCATGTCCTGGTCACTGCATTTGGTGAGGGTGCAGAGTAGAGGGTGGCACAAACCGGCTCAGCATTTCCCGAGTTGGACAAGTGGAAGTCAGATAGAGCTTCTTTGACTTGTTATGCTTTAGTGACTCAGTCTTCGACAATCCTACAACTACTTTGGAATTGTGGGAAAGTCAGAAGGCCATAATTTTCTACTTTTGGAAAACCTCAAAAGTTGATGTAAGAAATGTATGAACGAAATGGTCTATAAATGGTCTGGTATATGCATGCATGTGACCTATTTTTCAGGCAGAGCAGCGTGGGAGAGGCAAGCGTCTAACAGGAAGAGAGATCAAGAGGAAGACCTTGGCAGAAAGAAGACCCTCCTTGGAAATCGACAGTCTAAGAGAGGATGCCCTGAAGTGAGAATTGGCAGATCAAAAACAACCCTCTTCCACTAATGACACACACACCTCTTTATCCACTAGCAAAAACACACCCATGGACCAAGATCTCGGTTTCAATTGTTATTGTATGATCACACATGATGCAATTGACTGTGTTGCCACGATTACCATCAGTTGTAACAACACCTGCCCCCTCCCCCAGACAACGAGCTCAGGAGTTTTGGAACTGGATCTACACACTGGAGTCTGATAAGTTTGACTTCATGGATCACATGAAAAAGCAGAAATATCAGGTGGGAAAAAAACTGCATTCAACGTAAAATTCTAAAATGTTAGTTTGTGGTATTGCACTGATGTTATTTATTGTGTATTGTTGGTGTACAGATTACCGTTCTCTTGAACAGAATCACCAGTGCCCAGAAATTGTAAGTACTGTAACCAAACAAAGTTTCTTTCAATTGGATTTTTAAGCACTTTTTACTATTTCTGTATTTGTTTACATTTTTGTTGAATAATTATTGAATTTCGCTCTCACTATCTCGCTTCCTCTTAGTAAAAAAGTCCATGGGAAGGGAAAGGTTGGAGGTCGTTGGAAGTAAAAACTAATTTGCCACTCCTAAATGGCAGAAGAGAGAAAAAGACTACTGGGAAGACAAAAGTGGGAGCTCACATCTTCCGTCTGTCATTGAGGCCACCCTTCCTCATGGTCTTATGTTTGTGATTACAAAATACATTTGAGGATAAAATGTGTTAACAATAATAAAAAAAAAAGCCATACACAGACTGTTGTTCCACTTAATCCCACTTCCCAGTGACTGAGAAACTGTACTACGTTACTGGAAGACTGGAAACTGTATTACCTCAATGGGAGAATGGGGAACTGAAAAAGAAGTATGAATTTACTTAAAGACTGGACTCTGTACTACCTCAATGGGGGTCTGGGAAACTCTATTACTTTACTGGGAGACTTGGAGCTTTATTGCTTTTCTGGGTGACTGGACACAGGTGGTTTTGTATTTGTTAAGAGTGAGGTTGCTCATTTAAGAGAGGTGAAATTTGGTGTAGACTCATTTTATCATTGTTGAGGTTGAGGCAGTATGCATCCATGCTTTTTGCAGACAGGCAGGATTCAGTATTGGCCAAACATAGGTTTTTTTGGGATTTGGTGCTGAGGTAACTCTCATCAGCATAGCAGTGGAATTCAAAGTTGAAGTCATGGAAGATTTGACCAAGGTGGAGGATAAAGCTGTGAAGAGTAGGGGGTCTGAAAGTGTCCTGGAAAACACTCTGTTTAACTGCAGGTGATGTGTGGCCATTGAGGGAGATGTAGTGGCTTGTGAGGTAGGAATGCAGCCAAGTCAGAGGTGCCCTCAGAATGCAGAGCACCGGGCCTTGTGCTGAGAATCTGATTGTTCCCTATGTCAATTCTTGAAACATTATGTCACAACCATACAGCAGACTCTGGCAGGTACAGAAGGGGGAGTGCCTCTTTGTGAACCACAATTAGTGTACATGCTAGCAATTTCTTAAAAAAAAAAAAAAATGTTGCAGACCATTCTGTCTTAGAGTTGTCTTCTAATGTCATTGTCACCTGAATCCCACCTCAAAACGACACCAAATCATAAGTCATGAACCGATGGGAGTCGGTTCTTAACGCTCTTTCTCTGTCATGCGTTGGATGTTATAAGCCATGTTAAGAAATTTCAAACAACATGCTTGAAACACACCCTAATTGTTCTAGTGACTTCTAGACCATCATGGCAAATACAGCCATAGGCAGGGACTCACAGGGACTCATTTTCAGCATGGGAGTGGAGGGTCATGATGTACTTGATGGCCACTCCACAACAATGTTTTATTAAGTATAGATAACACAGAAACGCTTTTTAATAAAATATGTAAAATAACAAGAGCACATAAACATTCAAAAAGTAGTCCTGTCCAATGATTATAATAATCAATCGTGATTCATCTTCTGTAATTAATTACCATTAATTACACATTTTGGGGTTTTAAATGTTGCCCTTGATGCACACTTTTCTGTTTAAAAATCTGTTTATTGTTAAAGATGTGCTGTGTTTTGCTGTAAACAATGGACAGTGGTTTACCAAAATTCAGAAAGCCACTGTCCTTTAAGGGCAGTCCATAACTTACCACAATAACAATTGCATCTATTTGTAGCCCATGCACATCAAAATAGAAGGTTGCTGGTCTATGATCCCATAGTTTTACCATCTCACATGGTAATCTTGATTAAGGTATCAAGTACCAAAACTGCTATGTTAGGC
>JACXGK010000852.1:25866-87129 GCA_016801125.1 Novumbra hubbsi
GGCGTATACTCTGAAAGTAGCCAACTGGGGGTCGTAAATGTTAATCAGTACATTCCAGAGGTAGGACTATAAATCAAGGGATTAGAAACAAGGACATAGAATGTATAGGAAGACAGGTTTATGGCCTTTTAGCTGGACCCACAGATGCAGACAAGGAGGATGGAGACAAGAGCTAGCCAAGGTCAGATCTACTGGCGCCCATCGGAGGGCCCCGCGGATGGAGATGGGGTCTGCAAGACGGAACACGCCCACCCAGGAAGCGCACTCTGCAATTTCGATACAATGACTGAGGGGGGGGAATAGGCTACATAAAATGTGTCCGATGTGAACGGACTTCAGATCTTCCTAGCTGTGTTTTGGGGAACAATCTCCAGATATATCTGTAATAAAGGCGTTTACTTTGGAAATAGTTGACCGTGTGGACATTCTCTGATTCAGGACTCGGGGGAAGTAGTTTGAATTCTACAACTTGGGGGCTCGTCCGGGGATCGGAGAGTGTTCACGCCAATTGATTTAACCAGAGCCTCCGGAAATTCGCAACGATTTTCAGACGGGCAAGTTATTAAGGTGAGCAGAACCTATTTTAAGAACAACTCTGCGTATTGGCCATAGCCAAATTTTGAAGATCGTTTGTGAAGAGTACGAAGAGTGTAAATTAAGATTTCCAAACTAACGGCCAGGACGGAGTGGCGTCTCCGGACAAACCAGGGGTTAGAGGCCCGCGAGGACTAACCTCCGAACCAAGTTTGGCTACAATATCTTAAGATATTCCCAAATTTTACATCCTAGAAGTGGGTACTCCAACCTAGTTTTTGACAAAAAATAGGACCCTAGAAAGCGGCGTCTCTATAGAGAGCTGGGCGAAAAAAGCCCGGAGAATTCAGGACCTCCAAACGTTATATCCTTGATCTAGCATATCCTACCTTGTTTTGACGGACGCAAGGAAAGTCTACAGAGCGGCGTCTCTGTGGATTGCTGGGCTAAGGCAGCCCGGAGGACCTCCAAACTATTTATTGCTGAAAATCCTGGAGCTAAATACTCCAAAAAGATTGGGTGACAGGCCTGGAGATTAAAAGAGCTCCGAACTACGGGGACTAGACTCCGGCATCGAATTCCAAAAATCGGTGTGTTATTGTTGTTTTGTGGTAGCTGTGTTGTGGTAAGCATTGTTTAATCACTGATTGTATGATTGTTTCAAATATAATTGCATAAATATGCAAGAGAGAGTCTGTGTGTGCGTGTGCTGTGCTGTGCAGGCAATACACTTAGGCTATACACAGATCAGCCATAACATTATGACCACCTGCCTAATATTGTGTAGGTTGCTGTCGACCTACAATACAGCCCTGACCGTTCAAGGCATGGACTCTACTAGACCTCTGAAGGTGTGCTGTGGTATGAGGCACCAAGACGTTAGGAACAGATCCTTTAATTTGCGTGGTTGGGCCTCCATACGTCTGACTTGTTTGCAGTGCACATTCCACTGATGCTTGACTGAATTATGATCTGGGAAATTTGGAGGACATGACAACACATTCAACTCATTACACCCAGCTGTTAGTAGGATTGCATTGTGGGATTGTGATGGGGCCAGTGTGTCTGTCAGTGTTGGCAAGCCGTCGCCTTTATGTGTTTTTGTTTGTTGGTGTGTCTGCCACCTCAGAGAGAGGAAATATTCAGCTCTCATCAAACTGACAGTTTAATAGTGGTCTAGTGGTTCGATACAGTGGTTGGAATATGTGGCTGAGACAGAAAACATCTTTATTCAGCATGCCTTGAAGAGTGGTGAGAAGCAGTCTGTGCCCTATCATTTAGATCAGGGGTGGGCAAACTACGCCCCGAGGGCCAAATGCGGCCCGCGAGGCTGTCCCATCCGGCCCCCGGAATGTAATAAAATTATTTTGGGGGGAATTAAAAAACCAACTCACCAGCCCATTCTTATACATCTTAGTCAGAATTTTAACTATTTACACCTTACATGGGATCTACTGTACATATTTAATGTATGTTTTAACTTTTGCCCTTTTCTGGCCTCCAAATCAATTATGATTAACAAATTACAAAAACAAATGTGGCCCTCCATTTCCTTTCAAAATCCTGATGTGGCCCCCGAGCCAAAATATTTGCCCACCCCTGATTTAGATGGTTATGCAGTCATAGATGGTGTACCTACGGATTTGGATTAAATGGATGTTTTGTTCTCAGTTGAACATCATGTTTTTTGGCCCAGGAAATATGTGCTTTCACACAACATACCTTTTGGTTATGTATCTAGGGTCCTAAGACCAGTTGAAATCTTTACAGAATGATTATAGTCTTAAAGTAAAGGTATTGTGGGAGCACCAGTGGTTTAAGGTGAAAAAGGCAGACCCTAAAGTTCAAGCTTTTGTGATTAAGTTTGCTGTGCCAGAACCCCTGGAATCCAAAGAAGGTTTATTTGGTGGTTGTACCAACGCTTTAACTTATACAGCCCAAGAGGGTGAAACAATAGAGTATAGTGATTTTACATTCCTTTATCCTCATGTCATGAGCATGTACCCCTTTTTTTGGGGTCATCCTGAAATCATACATAGAGATTTTGACTTGCCACAAAACTATTTTGGGCTGATTAAGGCAACAGTTCAACCTCCTATAGGTTTGTTTCATCCTGTGTTACCATCCGGTGGGCCAAGTGGCAAGCTTTTCTAAACTCTTGGCCATACATGCAGTTACATCAACAATCAGCAATACCCCTGTCATCATTCTGATTATGAGAGAGACTTCTGACAAGTGTACCTGTTACAGAGGGGTTCAATAAGGCCCTAGAGAAAGGCTACATTGTGGTTAAAATTCATGAAGTGTGGAACTTTAGCAGACAATCAGATACTCTTTACTTAAAGAGTATATTAAGACTTTCTTGAGAGGCAAGCAGATGGCCTTCGGTTATCCTGCGTCGCGCATTGACCAAGAGAGCAAAGACAGATCCATTCAGGAGAAATAGGGTATACGTTTGGATACTGCAAAAATACTTGTGAAGACCAAGAGAAGTGTTTTTAACAATCTGTGGGGTAAATATGCACAGAGAACTTACATGTTGACTACCACCTTGGTCAGAGACACACAGATTCTGTGACACAGAATATTCATCGTGTGTCTTTGTGTGTTACGGTTTAAAAAAAAAAAAGAACTTGCACGTAGTTTTGAAGGCCAAAGGAATTACACAGAATTATGAAAATGCCCCTAAGGTTAACTTGGTTTCAATCACACGGTTGGTTGAGGGGACTAGTGAGGAACTCTTTACCTCCTACACAAGATAAAAATTGTCAAAACATTCAGGGTGGTGTATGTCCGCAGAGACCTTTGATTGAGCCCGCCATGCTAGGGCTTCATGATATATTTTTTCAACATCGACATTGCGATGTACGCATCCGCAGTAGTCACATTGCAGAACATTTATTTATTATTTGATTTTAAAGGAAAATTATATCTGTCTGATATTACATAATTTACTCATTTGTTTGGGTTATTGTATACACAGAGTTTATTATTATTATTATAATTTTGTTGAACGTTTTTAACATACAGGCTCTGCTCGCCGAAATGATGAGCAAGAAACAGGCAAAACGACAGAGATTTAGCATTTGGTTGCAAAAACAAATGCATCGTCAGTTACATGGAAATATTTCGGCTACAAACAGGTTGATGTTGACCAAAAACAGTTACTTTGTCAAGAGTGCTTTGCAATTGTAGCCACAACACAAGGCAACTCGTCCAATTTGTTTGATCATTTATGTCGGCACCACAAATCATTGTATGACAGAGTCTTTAAGAGATTGATTCAAAGCCCTGATATTTAATAGTATGAAAACTCCCGTCTTATAGTCATTATATGGATATGCCAATTTGTACTTATAAAAAGTACAATAACAATAAAGAAATATCTCATGTAATCGAACTTCCGAAAAATGCGAAGATCCAAACAAAATAGATAAGTCCTGTAAAAAATTTGAATACAACTATCCTCTCTTCTCTGATTCCATTATGTCCAGTCAAATGGCTTATGGCTGTTGTAGTCATCAATGTTGGAGTCTTGTCGTTCTTTGTGCATTTCTGTGTGCCTTTCATTCCTTAATTCTCTCCTTGGCAGTGGTGTAGCTGGAACCATCAGAGTCCAATAGTCCTATTCTGACCCCAAGTCAGTCTTTCACCGATCTGGGCGTGGTTTGGCCCTGGAATGATCTGAGCCACAGGTTCGAGGTAGCCCTTCATTGTTCAGTCTATCAGGGTTGCAGGATTCAGGACTCCTACTTTGAGAGAATAGGATGGAAACTCGCACAACACAAAGTTATAACCTTGACTGTAAATATTTTTAACCCCAATCTTATATCTATCGTTTCTTCATGTCTTGAATTTGGAATTACCATTTGGATAATGTCACTAGTATCTTTCCTAAGGAATTCAAAGAATATTTAAATCCCCCAACCTAATTTACAGAACCTTCCCCCCACCACACAGGCATTAGTGTGAGGGGGTGACTCTCCCCAGGGGTCCTAACTTCAGGGTCTGTGTGACACTCTTACATTTTTAAAGTCAGTTAACATTCCTCAAACTTAATCCCTAGAACAGAACCAGAGATATTTACTCAGGATCATTTAAACTATACCAACCTCTATTGTTATAGCTACCAGTCTTCTGAACAATTCAGGTCTTATTTAGCTGGGCCAAAACAAAATTGTAAGATACAATTTACTCCATAATTACCATGTTATACTTTACATCCAATTTACAATCTCGAAAAACCATTTAAACCAAATACTGTGAATATTCGGCATAACTGATAGCAAAAGGATGTCACAATGTGTCATTACTTTATATGTACCTATTTCATTGACTTTGAGCTCTGAGCTCACCTTTTATAAAGTCTTCAACTACCATACCTCCCCCCATATCTTGACACCGAGTCCAACACATGGAGAGATAATACTAGGAGATGCAACTTCAAAATCAGGCCTTTTTAGGCCAAAGCCAACCGCTTCAGAGATAGCGTGTTATGCACAATGCTAAAGGCGAGTACCCAGTGGAACTAGGATTCCACAACTGATCCTCCCCAGATAAGGAGAGAGAAAACATGATATCCGAAACATTGTTTATTGGAACAGAGGACCACAAGAGTCCAATCAACCAGAACTGAAAACCATCAATGCCAAAATACCCAAGATTACTCACACGCAGCTGTACCCATGTCAGCGTTAAAACAGTAGGCAGCCCTAACCGCAACCGCAGAAAATACACATATTATTCAAAAAATTTGATCCCTTGTGCACAGGGAAACCCAAACTATTTACTGAAAAACACAACATGTAACAACAGTTGGCCCGCGCATATACTGCTCCATGAACCAATTTTAGCTCTTGCCAGAAACACCAAACCACTAATTGTCTAACACCACTGGCCTTCTTAACGGGAAAAAAATAGGGGAGCTGCAGGGGCAGTCTGTAAATCACACACTCGGCCAGATAAACACAAAAAACATTATAGATAAGAAACACAGAAAGAGAACTCCTTTCGTCTAACAATTACTGGGACACACATGGTTCCAGTAATAACAGTTGTATCTCCTGTAGTTATACAATAGCTTACTGGATTAACATTCCAATATACAGAAAGCGTCTTTTCAAACTTAGTCAGCCTTATAGACACTTAAACACCATCTCTTTATTTACACATTCAACCTTACGCACACCCTCATTCAGGCTCCGCTTGAGCCTACAATATTCAACCTCAGGACTTCGGCCCCTAGAAGATCACAATCATACCTTCAGGCCCAAAAAATACAAACCTGAGTTATCCCGTACTGCCGCCACCTGGGGAACCCCGTTAGGTGCATGAACACGTCCGTCTGCCTTTCTCCGGTCATCAGTCAGAAAATCACATTCATTTAGGTCCACAGCTATCTGCAGCCCGCTCAGGTTCAACTATTTATAACTCGACCACTACTGTTCATCGACAGCAATAGGTAGGCTTATACCCCCATGCTATCAGGCCTACTTAGGCAGCTTGGCAAATTTCTGGTCATTGACAGAAAATGATACGAAAACGCTCAGGTTCAACTATTTGGTGACGGTTGTTCACCAGGTGTCCCATAGCCAATCCTGTTTGTGATGCCAATTATGTCATGGAAAATACTTCAGTTCTCAACCCAAAAGGATGCAAGAACTTCAGAGGTTTTGGAATAAAAAATACTTTACTGAACGTCATCACATAGCCGGGCAGTTTTAGCAGAAAAGACCAAAGTACCAATGTCCAACACACATTTATCTTGTGTCCAATTCAACAGATCCTCCCACTCATGACACTCTCTAGGCGGTCCTTCCTCTTTGAGTTACTAAGTACCTCCACCCGTAAACACTCAGTGAAACTGTGTCGTGCTGATTGTTTCAGGAAAATAATGCAACTCATGAGCCCCCTGACCTCGAGAGATCCCAAAAGCCTAGGAACAATTACAGGCAGATATGACAGCAATTAGCTGCATTCCCAGACAACAGATCCAGAGTTTGACTGGAAAGAGAGGTCATGGTGTCCAGAGGGGCTGCAGTACGTCCCTACTGAGGTGAGGGACCGTTTGCTCTATTGGGCCCACACGTCTCCCTCCTCTGGCCATCCGGGCATAGGACAGACCATTTTTTGTATTAAGGACAGGTATTGATGGCCCATCTTGGCAAAGGATGTACGTCTCCTCCTATTTGATGTGTGCTCCAAGGCACCTTCCTTCATGTAATTTACAGTTGCGGTCAAATATTTACATAAATGTAAAGAACATGTACAGTATCTCACAAAAGTGAGTACACCCCTCACATATATATTTTCATTTGACAACACTGAAGACATGACACTTTGCTTCAATGTAAAGTAGTGAGTGTACAGCTTGTGTTACAGTGTAACTTTGCTGTCCCCTCAAAATAACTCAACACACAGCAATTAATGTCTACATAGCTAGCAACAAAAGTGAGTACACCCCTTTTGTTAGATAATGTATGTCATGGCAGATTCCAATAATTACTACAACAAAAATTGTTCTGTGATGGAATCATTTGAGCACATACTTCTTTGTCACAAAAAACATTCATGAAATGTGGTTCTTTTATGACTTTATTATGGTTCTTCTGAAAATGTGACCAAATCTACTGGGTCAAACAAAATACAGCAACTTCAACAATCAATTGTGGCGATGCAAAAAGTATTATCAATCAATTTGCTTTGTGACATGACCTCCTTAACTTTTCACGAGTGATTAAGATTATCATTAGACTCAACCACAAATGGCTAGACCACAGGTGTCAAACCGGATCCACGGAGGGCCGAGTGTCTGCAGGTTTTCGCTGTCACCTTGTACTTGATTGATTAATTAGGTCACTAATTGGTTAGGTCTACCCTCACCTGGTTGTTTAGGTCTGAACTGGGAACCAATTTACAGGAAAAAACTAAAATCTGCAGACACACGGCCCTCCGAGGAACCGGTTTGACACCCCTGGGCTAGACTAAGGAGCACAGCTTGGATCTGAAGAAGTGGATCATTGATTTGAAAGTCAGGAAAGTCACTTGATCCATTTCAAAGCAGCTACAGGTCCCAAGGTCCGCTGAGCAAACAATTGTTTGTAAGTATAAAATGCATGGCACAATTGTGTCACTGCCAAAATCAGGAAGACCACGCTAGCTATCAAATGCTGCTGAGAGAAAATTGGTCAGGATGGTCATGAGTCAACCAAGAACCAGTGAAAAGCAGGTCTGCGATGAATTAGAAGCTGCTGGAACACAGGTGTCAGTGTCCATATTAAAGCAGGTTTTACATTGCCATGGCCTGAGAGGCTGCTGTGCAAGAAGGAAGTGCAGAAGTGGCATCTTAAGGTTTGCTGCTGATCACATGGACAAAGAAAAGGGCTTCTGGACAATAAGTGCTATGGTCAGATGAAGCTAAGTTATTTGGCCACAGTGACCAGAAATATGTTAGGAGGAGAGAAGGTGAGGCTTTTAACCTCCAGAACACCATACCTGGCATGAATTTGGCTTCATGCAATTATTTCCCTGTACCAATGTTATTTGCTGTCACGTTTATTGCCGTGTAGCAGTTTCCTTTACAGTCTATAATAAAATACTTTCATTACACTCCTGCGCCTTGGTCCTACATCCCTTGAAACATCACAAGTGCAGTTTTTCACAGAGTGGTGAACCATCTCCACATCATTTACTCAGAAGGACCCATTATCTCTGGAACAGGAAACCACATATATAAGAGGAAACAAAAGGAACAGATACGTCCTGTTCACCCTCGATGTTGAGACACCTGACAGACACACACATACGTAAAGCATTGATTATCATATAGAGCATTAGAACACCCTAGAAACAGAGCAAAATAAGGATACAGAACAAGAACTATTGAACCTGATTGGACCAATGCTTGCTACGCCTTGTCGCCTGAACTCTATTTAAACTGTTGTGAGACTACCCCAGATCAGATCTTTTCTGCAGGTTGTGTGGAACTGATCTCCGGATAATTATCTGCTGAATAAAGAATATTGCAAACAGACAGACACGTGTCGACTTGATCTTCTCCAAAACGGACTCGGGGGAAACAGATGGTTTCAACACTTCCAAGTACTCCGTTCACCCACTGTGCCCTTAGCATTGGTTAGTCTTTTGGTAAAGCTGAATGAGGAAGCAGAACACATGTACTGGGAGAATGGAGGACATTTAATATAAGAACTTAAACAGAAACTAGTGTAACAACATTACACTGTGCAAAACCAAAACAAGGAAGAATTTAAATAGCAACAGTAATCAGGAACACGGATGAGGCCAATAACAAGAAACAGGTGTCGTTGTCCATGGCTAGCTTGCCGTGCCAGGACGTCACAGTATCAGAGGGAAAAGACTAGACTATAACAACTTGTACACCTAACTGACAATCCACCAGGTGTTAGGAATTGTTTATTTTGCTATTAACTATCTATTTAAAAGGTAAACCAGAGAAAGCCTTGGTTACTAAGGCTTAACACAAACATGCACACATACACAATATTTGCACAAAAAAACACATCATATTTAGCCATCCCCCAAAATGTACATCTTAAAAGTCCAAGTTGACACAATGTTCAAAACATACAGTACAATTGTAAAAATAAATACAATGATGTTATTTTTAATAAGGAATAATAAAAGACAGTCCACAAAACATAAAACAGGTATGTAAACCCAGCCCCAAAGAGGTACAGGTGGGTTGTATTACCTACAGTTTACTTTTAGTTCCTAGCATTTTTTCTTTTGTTAATTGGTCTTTTGAACTATTACATCAGCTTTGGAAAACATGAGTTGTAAAAGATTATTGAACGATTATTGAAAATGAGACGAGAATTGTGATGTCTATGTGATGTGGTGTTTGTGTGAAACTGTTTATTAAGGTTTTATGTTGTTTCTTTAAACATGTACCAGAATGTTCAGATATACAGTGGGGAGAAAAAGTATTTGATACACTGCAGATTTTGCAGGTTTTCCTACTTACAAAGCATGTAGAGGTCTGTCGTTTTTATCATAGGTACACTTCAGCTGAGAGACGAAATCTAAAACAAAAATCCAGAAAATCACATTGTATGATTTTTGAGTAAATAAGTAGCATTTTATTGCATGACATAAGTATTGGATCACCTACCAACCAGTAAGAATTCCTACTCTCACAGACCTGTTAGGTTTTCTTTAAGAAGCCCTCCTGTTCTCCACTCATTACCTGTATTAACTGCATTTGTTTGAACTCTTTACCTGTAGAAAAGACACCTGTCCACACACTCAATCAAACAGACTCCAACCTCTCCACAATGGCCAAGACCAGAGAGCTGTGTAAGGACATCAGGGATAAAATAGTAGTTGGTCTTGAGTTAAAGTGCGTGTGTTGAGGTGTGGGTGAAGTTTTGAGGTATGTGCACGTTTAGCGGATGGGTTTCTTCAGGGCCTCATCCACTTCCTCTTCAAGTTGTAGGGCATGCCACTGGGCCACAGGACGTCTTGGATTGGCCAGCATGTCTGACCAATGCCGGAGGCCCACCCCTGAGGCACCATAGCCAATCCAAACCTTCCCGATAGCGTCATTGCTTCCCAGTTTGTCGTAATCGTACACAGTGATCAACACTTGGACTTTCTGCAAGGAAAAGTGAATGAAAAGTTAAAGAGAGTGAAATAAAAAAAATTGGACTAAACCTAAATACCACATTGAAAATCCTCCAGGAAAACGGGGGTTGCCTAACTAAAAGGCAAGGCTTTTATCACAACCATCAAAAGAAAGATGCTAATTTTAAGGTAGTTTATCCATCATTGACTCTGAAACTGTTACCAACACCATCCACTGTCTCAAGCCTCATTTGTTAAAACAAGCCAAGTCCCTATCATTTCCCTTTGTCCAATGTCTGATTCCCTTTCTTTACATTTGTCTGTGTCTTGTACAATCTCTCTTCTTGATTGCTTTTTATTATGTACTAGTTGTAAAGCGGCTTTCAGGCCCAGAAAAGCACTGTATTCTTTCAATGTATTATTATTATTACTATTATGACTTTCAGAGTTTGGCTTTGTATGTGTTTTTCCAGAGGAATTTTTTATACATACTTGTATCTGGCCGAAAGGTATCTCAAAGCTGAAGCTTTCGTTGAAGTAGGGGTTCAGAGTGTTTTGTTTAATTGTCGTCTTCTTCTTTTTCAGCCGCTTGCCTTGGTACTGTAATACCACTTTAACAAAGGGATCTGGTGGAAGATGAATGAGGAGATGATTGTTACATGAAAGAAGTCAAACATTTAAGACGAAAATAATTTTTATCTGCATATTTGCTGTGGTTTCCAGAGCTTTAATCAAAATCAGCTTTATTGCCAAGTAGGTTAACCCATACAAGGAATTCGAGGGATGGCAGATTGCAGCCAATCTCCTTCTCAGCAGACCAAATGATACGCTGCTCTTGTCCTTGGCAGTGGTAGCAGCATACCAGATGGTGATGGAGAAGGTGTGGATGGACTCAATGATGGCAATGTAGAAGTGCATCATCGTTGTCTTTGGCAGGTTGAACTTCTTCAGCTGCCGCAGGAAGTAAATTCTCTGTTGTGTTTTTTTGGTGATGGTGCTGGTGTTTTTCTCCTATGTGTGGTCCTGGGTGATAATGATGCATATGAAGCAAAATGACTCCGTAATGATGACTTAGGAGTCACACAGGATGATGGGGCCAGTTTTTCCTAAAATCCATTATCTCCACTGTCTTCAGAGCATTGAGCTCCAGATTGTTCTGCATGCACCAATTCACCAGGTGGTCAATCTCCCACCTGTAGGCAGACTCATCCTCACCAGAGATGAGCCTAATGAGTGTGGTGTCATATGCAAACTTTAGGAGCTTGATAGATTTATGACTGGAGGTGCAGTTGATGGTGTACAGGAAGAAGAGCAGAGGGGAAAGTATGCAGAATTCAGGGGATCCGGTGCTGATGGACCGAGAGTCAGTTTCCCCAGCTTCACATGCTGCCAGACAGGATGTCTACTCTGCAGGTGGATTCAGGCATGTGCAGCTGGGGGAGTTTGTCCTGCATCAGAGCTAGGAATGATGGTATGTATTAAAAGCAGAGCTGAAGTCCACAAACAGGATCATGACATATGTTCATCCTCCAGTCCAGGTGCTGGAGGATGAAATCGAGGGCCATGTTTACTGCATCATCTACCGACCTGTTGGGTTTGTAGGCAAATTTCAGGGGGTCCAGGAGAAGGTTGATGATGGCTTTGAGGTGGGATAGCACAAGGCCTTCAAATTACTTCATTACCAAAGAGGTCAGAGCAAAAGAGTCTGTAGACATTCAATCCTGTGATCCTTGCTTTCTTGGGGTTGGGAATGATGGTGGAGGTCTTGAAGCAGGCTGGCACACGGCACGTCTCCAACTAGGTGTTAAAGATGTCTGTAAACACCGGAGACAGCTGAACTGCACAGTGCTTCAGGGAGGATGGAGAGACAGATTCTGGCTTAGCTGCTTTGCAGGGGTTCTGCTTGCAGTTGATATCTAAGGCCCCTCCAGACAGAAGCAGAGTTTTTAGCTGGACACTGCTGTTGTAATGTCTCAGAGTTTGACAGATTCATCAGAAGCCAAAAACTTAGTTTACAAATAAAACAAGACAAAACAACGCACACCAACACAACGAGGCTGCTCCATCTTACATATTTTTAAGTTTATTCCCTAACAAAATCTAGGTGAGCATATTTAACTAGAAGGACAGCATGTAAGGGATTTGGTAGCGTGATGTCAAAGCATTGGTTGGAATGTGACGTCACATTATGTCTAGGATTGTCTAGGATAACCAAGAGAGTTCACCTGACAAGCCTCCACAATCCATTGCCTTCAGGTGCTTGGCCTCCATAATGTTGATGGTCAGTTTACCAGCTGTTGGGACGTAGCGCAGAGAGATACAAATGTCCCCTAGCTTCTCTTGCTGTCACCGTAAACAAGCACAAGCACAAAGACGGTTAATGGATAAATCAACATTGTTTGATTAAGCAGGAAAAAAAACAGACCCTAAAAAATGGCATTGGTTGTCAATGTTATTTACATGATATTTAATTGTCATCTATTGATTTACCAAGCTTTCTATACAGTTGAACATAGAAAAAATAACAACACTAGGTTTGGCCACATACAGTGGGGAGAACACTACTTACAAAGCATGTAGAGGTCTGTAGTTTTTATCATAGGTACACTGCAACTGTGAGAGACAGAATCTAAAACAAAAATCCAAAAAATCACATTGTATGATTTTTGAGTAAATAAGTAGCATTTTATTGCATGACATAAGTATTTGATCACCTACCAACCAGTAAGAATTCCTACTCTCACAGACCTGTTAGGTTTTCTTTAAGAAGCCCTCCTATTCGCCACTCATTACCTGTATTAAGTGCACCTGTTTGAATGTGTTACCTGTAGAAAAGACACCTGTCCACACACTCAATCAAACAGACTCCAACCTCTCCACAATGGCCAAGACCAAAGAGCTGTGTAAGGACATCAGGGATAAAATTGTAGACCTGCACAAGGCTGGGATGTGCTACAGGACAATACAGGGCAAGCAGCTTGGTGAGAAGGCAACAACTGTTGGCGCAATTATTAGAAAATAGAAGAAGTTCAAGATGACGGTCAATCACCCTCGGTCTGGGGCTCCATGCAAGATCTCACCTCGTGGGACATTAATGATCATGAGGAAGGTGAGGGATCAGCCCAGAACTACACGGCAGGACCTGATCAATGACCTGAAGAGAGCTGGGACCACAGTCTCAAAGAAAACCATTACACACTAGTAACACACTACGCCGTCATGGATTAAAATCCTGCAGCTCACGCAAGGTCCCCCTGCTCAAGCCAGCGCATGTCCAGGCCCGTCTGAAGTTAGGATCCAGAGGAGGAATGGGAGAGGGTCATGTGGTCTGATGAGACAAAAATAGAGCTTTTTGCTCTAAACTCCACTCGCTGTGTTTGGAGGAAGAATAAGGATGAGTACAACCCCAAGAACACCATCCCAACGGTGAAGCATGGAGGTGGAAACATCATTCTTTGGGGATGCTTTTCTGCAAAGAGGACAGGACGACTCCACCACATTGAGGGGAGGATGTATGGGGCCATGTATCGCGAGATCTTGGCCAACAACCTCCTTCCCTCAGTAAGAGCATTGAAGATGGGTCGTGGCTGGGCCTTACAGCATGACAACGACCCGAAACACATAGCCAGGGCAACTAAGGAGTGGCTCCGTAAGACGCATCTCAAGGTCCTGGAGTGGTCTAGCAAGTCTCCAGACCTGAACGCAATCGAAAATCTTCATCAGGGAGCTGAAAGTCCGTATTGCCCAGCGACAGCCCCGAAACCTTAAGGATCTGGAGAAGGTCTGTACGGAGGAGTGGGCCAAAATCTCTGCTGCAGTGTGTGCAAACCTGGTCAAGAACTACAGGAAACATATGATCTCTGTAATTGCAAACAAAGGTTTCTGTACCAAACATTAAGTTGTGCTTTTCTGATTAATCAAATGCTTATGTCATGCAATAAAATGCAAATTAATTGCTCAAAAATCATACAATGTGGATTTCTGGATTTTTGTTTTAGATTCCGTCTCTCACAGTTGAAGTGTACCTATGATGAAAATGACAGACTACAAAGACAAAAATGTAAGCAGCTCAACTTTGTTTGATGGCTTGTGAACCTATGATCCAAATTACAGACCTCTACATGCTTTTTAAGTAGGAAAACATGCAAAATCGGCAGTGTATCAAATACTTGTTCTCCCCACTGTACATCTGCTTATGGTTTCAGAATAACCTCAGTATTAGATCAGTGTCAGTATTGTGTCAGTGTCAGTATTGAAACCTCTAGATGAAGTCAATCATACATATAGTAGAATAATGTGCTTTATATAGTAGATTCTGAGATGAAATTGTTTTGAGAAACACCTAGTAGAATAAAACAGCAGGCTGTTCTACATCAACTTTAAGTTGTTTATGATATGAAAAAATAGAACACTAAACAGAATGAATTTTTACTGAAATATTTCTTTCAAAAACCTTTATATTTCGACCAAAATGTAAATTTGGGGTCCCTATTCCTGATTGGTGGAAAACTATTTACATAAATCCAAGACTCGATTTGATTTTGATGAAATCTTGAAATACCTTGTTTTTGTGGTCAAGAATTGGAAGGCATCTACTTTACAGAAATACACTAATGACCTTCAACCAGTCCGGAAATATGAATTGAAATGTAACGGTGCTTTTTGACGCAAACTGAGCTTTAAAGTTGACGCAAATGCCCTCCACTAATGGAGTGTCTTCTAAAGTAAGTTTAAGCTACAGTAGATGTTCTGGTGTCTATAAAATAATTGTAATATTTGATAAAACTATTCCCATCCTTGAACCTGAATCATCACTATACACATCATTATTATTATTATTTCATCCATTCATTTTCATGGTATAATACTAACTTCAAACTTTTACATTTCACCTCTATATCAAAGGATTTTTATTGTCAAATGCACAAAATAACATACTGTTGTTCTGAGGAGTGAAGCAAAAACAATTCAATAAAACTCTATAAATATAACTCTATAAAAATCAAAAGTATTAGACTGAGCATCAGTACAACACAGTCCAAAAATTACACTGTACCATCACTAAAACCACCAGGACATAATTCAGTTATTATGTCGGTTTTTAACACAATTGATCAAACAACCCTAAAGGAAACAGTTCATCATCTTAAAGCTTCCACATGTTGTCTCGACACCCTGCCATGACTTTTTTTTAAACCATTCTTAACTCTATAATAATGGACCTACAGCAAATAGTTAATAGCTCCTTGAAATCAGGAATTTTCCCCAAATCCCTAAAATCTGATTCAGATAAAATAACAGTCCTTGTTCTATTAGATCTCAGTGCTGCATTTGATACTGTAGACCACAAAACTCTTGTCGACAGGCTGGAAAATTGGGTAGGATTGGTGGACAGTCCTCAATTGGTTTAGGTCTTATTTGGATGGTCGAAGTTACTTTGTCAATATTGGCAATCACAAATCTGATAGGGTGGCTATGACATGCGGAATTCCCCAGGGTTCAGTTCTCGGACCGCTTCTGTTCAATATCTATATGCTACCTCTGGGCCAAATTCTACAGAACAACAACATGAACTACCATAGCTACGCAGATGATACTCAAATATATATGGCTCTCGAACCATCGGACTATAGCTCAATAGATGCATTGTGTCACTGCATAGAACAGGTAAATACCTGGATGAACCAACATTTTCTACAATTAAACCAAGATAAAACAGAGATTATTTTATTTGGCAACACAAACAACAGAACAAGTATTACTAAAGAGCTTGATTCTCGGGCCCTAAAGACCAGAGACCAAGTGCGTAATCTTGGTGTTCTAATAGACTCTGGCCTTACGTTCTCCAGTCAAATCAAAACGGTCACCAAAACAGCATTCTATCAACTTAAAAATATAGCTAGAATCAAGGGCATGCTGTCCCTCAAAGACCAAGAAAAGCTTATCCATGCTTTTATCTCTAGTAGATTTGACTACTGTAATGGGCTTTTAACGGGACTTCCCAAAAAGACTACAAAAAAGCGTCCGCTCATTCAAAATGCTGCCGCAAGAATGCTAACCAGGACCAAGAGAACAGAACACATTACTCTGATTCTTAAATCTTTGCATTGGCTTCCAGTCAGTTAAAGAAAAGATTTTAAGGTGATGCTTTTAGTCTACAAATCACTGAATGGTTTTGGGCCTGAATACTTATCTGATATGTTTGAAGAATATCAACCAAGCAGTACTCTAATATCTATGAATTCAGGCCAGCTAGTAGAGCTGAACATGGCAAAGCGGCATTTAGTAGCTTCGCAGCACACAACTGGAACAAGCTACCAGAAGATCTTAGACATGCCCCAAACCTATCCATTTTTATGTCTGGGTTAAAAACACTCATGTTTTCACGTGCCTATGACTGAGGGCTTGACCACAAAATGTGCCCTATAGTTTTAATAGATACTTTAAAAGCAACATGGAAACCCTATACCAGACTTTTTCATTTTCATTACTTTTTTTAAATCCTTCTTAATTTTCATGTCTGTTCTAATACAAGTTGTAGATAGACTGTTAGTTATAAAATTGTATTGCTCTTTTAATTCTTTTAATGTTTTTTCATTTCTCTTTTTATTTCTCTTTTAATGTCTTGTCTTGTAAAGCCCATTTAATTGCATCCATGTATGAATTGTGCTATATAAATAAACTTGATTGATTGATTGATATACAGAACAATGGAAACTAACAGCAATATAAAAAGTGTAGAAGAAATCTGGACAAGATGAAAGAAATATTAAATAGTGTTGAATGCTGAGCTGTAGTCCACAAACAGCATCCTTTTTTCCAGGTGGGAGAGGGCGGTGTGTGTCATCAGGGCAATTGCATCATCTGTAGATCTATTGGGTTGGTATGCAAATTAAACAGAGTCCAAGGTGTCAGGACAGGTGGTGCAGATGTGGGTTCTGACCAGCTGCTCGAAGCATTTCATGATGATGGAGGTCAGTGCTACAGGGCGATAGTCCTTCAGGCAGGTAATAAAAGGTTTCTTTGGTACAGGTACAATGGTGATGGGGACTGTAGACAGAGTCAGGAGGAGGTTGAATATAAGGATGAACATCTCTGCTAGCTGATCAGCATGGAATGCCATCTGGCATTCATGGGTTCACTTTTTTAAAAGCTCTCCTCACGTCAGCCATGGCTATTGACAGATTGCAGTCATTCTGTTCTTCAGCAAGCCTTCCACAGGGAGTGGTGTTGGTTGCCTCACATCGTGCATAGAATGTGTTAAGCTCATCAGGAAAAGAGGTGGCCGACTGGGCATTGCTGTTTCTCCCTTTATACTCTGTGATGTGTCACAGTCCACACCACATGCGTCTTGGATCTGAGCTGTGGTAGTTAGACTCCCTGTAGTCTCTTTTTGAATCTCTGATGGCCTTCTGTAGGTCATATCTGGAGCTCTGCAGAGCCTCCAGGTCCTTGGAACTATAGGCGAAGGACAGTGCTTTGAGCATAGCATGTACATTACCATTTAACACAGAACCCAGAATGCCCGTAGATGGAAAAAAGACAGGCACTATAGGGTCTAGCCAGGACTCATTTTCCAGAACAAAGTAGTTTGTCATTTCCTGCTGGAAGTTAATCTAATTATGTAGTTTTTCCAGGGATTGAACGTTTGCGAGTAAAATGCTCAATAACGGCGGATTGCAGTATCCTGTCTAAGACCTACAAAGGATACCGGCAAGACTGTCTCTCTCCTTCACCTCAGTTGGCATATTGGTAAACAAATTGGCGGCAGGACAAAAGAATCATAGCAAGTGGTAAGAAGAAAAAAAGTATTTCAAAAATGCTTGACGATCATACAGTAATAAGCAAAAACCTCAAAGTGAATGCGGAGTGATTATCATTGCGACCTTTCTCTACAGGCCACAGGTCACGACCAAAATTGACAAGTTACATATGTTTGCCTATTTTATAACCTATAACAATATGTAAAGTTTGTACTTTTGCTTCTAGAGTACATTTGTTTAAGACTACTGAAAAATGCTTTGGGTGACTGTGTAACAGGTTGAGAACGTACACACGTTTCTTCACAGATGCTACAATTATGGGGTTGTTCTAAAGAACCTTGTTTGGTTTCAGCTTGAATGTTTATTTTTGTCAGCGTAGCCTTATAGCCTTCCAGACAAACAGGCAGACATAATTACCAGGTGGATCTAAACAACTCAACCAGACTGTATCCTCTCTCACCTCCTCTTTCTCTCCTCCAATCAGATCCCTCCATTCGTGAAGTGGCTGAGCCAGATCCACACTGTTCATTGGGATGGAAATCTGTCCAATCACATCGTGCTTACCGAAGCGATCAAAGTCAAAGACCTGAAGAACTAGAGTCTGACCGCCCAGCTCCTGGTATGGGATCTGCAAAGGGACAAACAGAATTGGGTGGAAGCAGTCAGGAAAGAGTGGATAATTCTTTTTCCAAATTGCTAAAACACTAAACCCTATTCTCTGACTCAAATGCTCAGTGGCCTAAACCCATTGGTCGAATCAGTCACTCTTTCAGTAAAACGTTAAACCATTTCAGGTTGTTAGACACCTTTGGCAAATCACATTCTCTAAACACATTCTCACTCACTAAATCACATTTTGCACTGTGATGCACTTGTGTTGCAGAACGGTAAACATGTATGGCAAAAGTTAAACACAACTACAACACAGTTATCATTGTCTAATGATGTGATCAAACCAATTGTATAGAATGTAACTCCGTTTTGAGTACACAGGTGACAAAGGAGGGGGAAGTTTATGTGTCAGAGGTGGTGAACGAGGACGAAGAGTATATGTAAGAGGTGGTAAACCAGGAGGAAGATTATATGTAAGAGGTGGTAGACCAGGAGGAAGAGTATGTGAAATAGGTGGTAGACCAGGAGGAAGAGTATGTGAAAGAGGTGGTGTACCAGGAGGAAGAGTATGTGTAAGAGGTAGTGGACCAGAGGGAAGAGTATATTTAAGAGGTTATGAATAAGGAGGAAGAGTCGTCTGGGCAGACCCAACACACGAGGTGATACTGAGGAAGAATAAATTTCTCATTGACCTTGATTTTACAGTTGCGCAACATTTTATTGTTTACTGTAGTATGCTTTTCATTTGGGTTTTCTTTGATCATTGAGTGTTTGCAGTGGACTGTGTTTTTATGCTACATCAGAATATACTGACATTCAATCCTTCAATATATTCAACTATTTTGTGATTATAAGACATTTTTGTATTGCAAACTGTGTAATACTATTACTATGTATTATTACTATATGTATTATTACCCATTTTCAAAGAAATAATGCGTTACTGCATGCATTTTATTTTATTGTGGCGTGTTATTTTAATGCATGCTCTGTAGTGTTTATAGATTTACTCTCTGTGTGAGTAAATCTGAAAGCAGTGATTTTGAGCAAAGATGAAATGGTTTTGTGGCAAATGTTTAATTTTGCTTGATGAGTCAGGGGTTTTGTGAATGAAGTTTGAAGATTCAGAAGAAGGTTCTGTGTTAAAGTTGGGTGAAGGTTTTAAGAAATGTGTCTTAACATTTGTAAAAAAAAAAAACACCTGTAATGGCATAACCAAAACATCTGTGCTCAATGACATGGAAACAACCACTGGAGATAAGCCTGAGGCAGAGAGAGACCTTCACTGAATCTCCTTATATGAACGATGAAACAAAGGAAGGGTGCGGGGAGATTTTTGGTTTTTTGGGCATTCACATGACACACACAATATCATTATAAAAGGACGTGGTGCGTGGGTTCACCAAATAGTTTCCACATTGATTGTTATCCTAGCCATGCTGCAGTAGTTATTGAGCTACCATCAGTAGACATCTTGTTGATGTTGCCCCTTGATTAACATTTTGATCTTACCTTGCCTCTGGGTCAGTACATACCAAGTATCATGTGAATATTTGATTGATTTTTTTTACAACCCTTTTTTCTTATGCTTTATTACAATGTTTAACATAATGTTCTCCAGCAGAACACACTGACTTTGAAGATGAAGGTTTCGTTGAAGACAGGGCAGAGGTTCTTGCGCTGGACTTTGGTCTCAAATTTCTTCTTCTTGTCTGGCAGCATGTAGACCTTAACATAGGGGTCCGAGGTGCCGCCCATGTCCATAGCTGCCAGGTTCTCAGCCTGCAGGATTCCCACAATCAGCTGGATGAGGGAGCAAAGAGAGAGAAAAGGTCAGAGAGTTGAAATAGCCTTCAAACATATTTTACTAATTTTACACTTCAAAATACTGTTTTTACATAAGACTAACTAACTGCACTGACACTTTACACAGATTTAGACTAGCTACATTCAATCTGTACATTGCTATTTACATTGCAACTTTATTTCAGAGATTTATTTGTGGGGTTCACATTCAAATTCAACACCTACATATAGTTTTTTAAAGTAAGAGACACGCTATTATGCATACAAAATTGCAAGTGTTACATTTGTGTTTCTTTCAGGTATGTTGCCCATTGAGAACAAGAGCCATTTATGGTTTAGAACAGAAGTTCCCACACTGATAAAGGCCCTATCTTGGGTGTCTTGGTGGAAACACAAGCATAAACAGGTCCAATCAACTACAGCAAAGCAACGGAGATATCAAGACGATTACATTCACTATAAATTTACTCAGGAAGGAAGTTTGGAGACGTTTGCTGGACATTAATATATTGAGGAGAATAAACTGCTTCTGGATGGCGCAACAAAAACAAGAATAACTAATAATTTACGCTGACTATTTGGATTTTCCGAAAGAGAATAACAACAACTGGATCCCGACCCTCACCCGACCAGCAGCACTCACTGCTTAACCTATCCAGTTACATAGCCCTGTGAGCTGGGTTTTGTCCTAACCCTGTTGTGCTGACAAATATCCAGCACTATCTGAAATCTATTTGGATAAACTGATTCCCTTTGCCTCTACCTATCTCTGTAAAACAACATTTTCCTCAGATACTGGCATTAAAAACAAACAACATGGCTCACTAAAGTATTGGATGAACTATGTTGATCAGAATCAAGCATAAAACCCAGAATGAAAACGTTGTGTTCCCAGTCAGGGTCACCCATTCATTAACCCATTTAATCCCATCGGTCACATTAGTGACCGTGAAAGAAAAATGTAGTTATGAGGCTATAAAAAGTCAATGTCAATGCATTTTCAGCAAATATTGAAATAATAAAGGGTCTCAAATAAATATGTGCAGTGTCACATGTTAAGTGTAAATTGTCACATGACCAGAGCTGGTTGTACCGATAGGAGAGGATGGCTGCATGAAAGCGCCCAAGCAAAAGGTTAGTAAAGTATGTTAACATTAAAGTTTTACAAGGATACATCCTCTTTAAGGTGTATAGTATTGATATATGCATTTGCAATTACTGAGCTTTTTTCAGTGTGGTCATAGAATGAGTAGACATGTTGACAGCAACAATAGTGACCGGCGGGATAACACAGTGCAAATAGTTGGATTTTACAAATATTTATTTTGGGCATATCTTTTTTATATTATTTATTTCCCACCTCCCTCCAATCTGTTCTCTCTTTCAGTTTCACTCTGAGTCAAGTTCTAGATATGCTGCATGCTGCATAGGACAAAATATGTTAATCCAGCATACGACACATTATCCCAACAGTCACATCCTTTTTAACCTACTTCTCCTTTAAAATTTCCCAAAATAATAATTGATTGTTTGAAAGGGTTACTAATGATGCATGATTTGGATATTTTCATGTGTGGGAAAAATGTGGGATTAAATGGGTTAATTTGAGTCCAAAAACAAATAACACTGTATGTTATACATTAAGATGTTCTGCTATTTAGTGTACATAAATAAATAAGTGTACAAAGTAATATGCCAATTGTGTTACCTAGCTTCAGTTGTGTTAATATACGTCTATAGGCCTATAAGTGTAGGCCTGTAAGTGTTAGGGCAATATCTGAGTGCACATATGTCAGGGGGATTTGGAAGGGGTGTGTGAGCTTGGAAACTTCCAGTCATAGATCAAGAGAGCACACATTGACATGCATAGTCAAAAACACACATATACACACACACAGACCTGGTTTTCGGTGAAACTGTAGTCCAGGGTAAACTCCAGCTTTCCCAAATTCTCCTTTTCCTCCTCCTCTCCTTCTTTAGCCTCTCCCTCCTGAGAACCACATCAAAGGCCGGTCATTACATCAATCATTCCGGCCACAGACTGATGTGTACCCATGTGTGCTGTAGACTCCACTTCTAGAAATCACTTCATGTCAGTTACAAAACAGTTTACATACTTAAACCCATTCACCAACTTGCCCACCCACCACTACCTCCCACAGTCTTCTCTCACCTTTCCCTCTTCTCCTTCACCCTCTCCCTCCTTCTTTCTCCTGCCTCGACCTCCTTTCCTCTCGCGTACTTTCTTGGGCTTCTTGCCTTTATTTAGGCACTTCTTCCAGATGCAGAATCCCAGGCAGGCCACCAGAGCCAACACCATCACCACTATGGCTCCTATTGCCCACATGGGCACTGGGAAACAGAGGCCTTATGTAGCCTTACAGTATAATATGGATGGTCCTTATACAAGATGAAAATACACCATGCATAGACCTTTCATTGCCTAGTGACATAAACCACAACATAAATAGCCTTTATGAAATGTAACAGAACCCAGTACAATGTTATGCAATGTTAATATCAGAAATTGTATGGAGGGAGAAGCATTGGGAAAATAAAGATATGAACTTACTTCTAAGTTTGTGATCTGTGATGAGCGGAGGAAAAGCAGGAGATTAAGAAAGGATGAAATTATGTGAAATTAAATTACAGACAGTTTGAATAATGAGCCAAGGATTTTAATGTAATTTTGGTAATGGTTTCAAACCGAGTGGTTTGAATCTATAATGTTGATTGGATGATAGCTGTGGTATTTCTAATCAATAAGGCACCAGGGGGTGTGGTACATGTGTGGTATTATGGCCATATATACAGACCACTGCACCTTTTTCTTTTTTTTCCCAAAAAGTTGAAAAAGAACATGTTGAGTGAGGAACAGAAAGATTACATTTAAGAGAGTTCCTTTTATTCAGTCGTATATATATGGCCAGTAATACACGCACACACGTTTGTGTTCAATGTGTGTTCTCTGCTCACTCGGCAAGTGGGTGAGTTCGTTGAAGAACTTGCTCTTCATGTTTTTGAACTGATGTTCAGAGTGGTGTGTGGAGGGAGGGGCGGGACCGGGCGGCGGCTCTTCTCTTTCCTCTGCTGCCCGGCGGGCACGTGTCTGCACACTGGCCAATCGCATCGCAGCTTTGCAGCTTGGCCCGGGTCCTATTATGTAAAATGTATACTGTTACCCAGTTAATTTAACAGGCCGAGGTGAGACATAAAGTTAGGGTTAAGGTTCAGCCAACCTAACCTAACCTTTTCCTTTAACCTTACCCTCCAAACACAGTTTGATAGTTGTGTGGGGAGTTATAGTTGACCTTGATGTCCTAGCCCCAAAGACAAACTGGTTTCACAGTCAGGGTATCAAGATTGAGAAGAGCTTAGACTTGACTGAGCTTGGTTAAGGTTGTAGGGTTTGAGCTTTACCGCTCTGTATGGAATCCCCACGGACTGGTAGTGTATACGTGGTTCAACTGGAAGAGAGTAAATTGTGTCCAGGAGCAGGGCACCATTTGTCAGTCATGTATTTGTGCCACTTTGGCTCCATATTTGCCAAAGCACCTGCTTGACATTTTTCTGTTCAATCCCTTTAAAGGTGCTTGCCAATCATGCTCACTCCATGGAAAATGCCAAGCTGCTCCAAAAACCCACTGGTTTAAAAGTGTGTCTGTCTAAAAGTGACCGGCCCCTATCTAAGACGAATCACTACCAATCCTAATCAAAATAATGTTCAGGTGTTCAACGGGTCATTTGACAAGAAGCATGCACTGCTCACTTTGTTTCATTGGGCTAGATTCAGATGTCACTCTTAGCCTTCTAAAACAATGCTTTGTTTGCAAATTGTGAATATTCAGCTGGAGAGAGTGTAAATTTAAACATTGAATTAAGTCAAGTTTTTCCTTTTTCTTTAGGTCACTTATCCATTCATTTATTTTCTTCCGTGAAATATTGAGGCTTCAATGTTTTAGATTGATGTTATATGTTAACAGTGACTAGAGAATGCCTTCCACTGTCCACTGGCCTGACCTTGCTATGAACCTTGGACTGCAGTCTATTAGATTAGTGGATTATTGTCTCTCTACCCTTTCTCACCTCTCACTCTAGTTGTCCCTTCATTAAAGCAAATCCTGAGGGATAAGGCTTTAAATCTGCTAACTATCTTTCTCCCTCCTGCATATCTAAAGTTATTGTCTAGCCTTGTGTACCCTCCAACCCCCACCACCCAAAAACATATAATCAAAAATGCACTTAATTTATGATTACAACTATGATTTATCTGGCAATAACTTTGCTAACTAAAGGCTTTTGAAAGTGTTAATACTATGATTTTTCAGATGTTGGTTTTTCATGAAAACTTAAGAGAAATGCACTTCTTGTAAGAGCGTCTGTGAAATGTCTAAAATCTAGCTCTTTGTCACTCTATCTCCCTCATCCTAATGTATCTTCCCCTGCTGGGAAATGAGCCCATATCACCGAACCATCAGTCTTAGTTTCCAAGAATTGTTTGGTCTGGATTCTCTTCTCACACAACACAACATTACATTTTTTCTGCTCCTATTTATAGACCTCAACGTCATTTTCCCCCATGGATCATTGCTTGATAAAATGTCAAGGTACCGTTAAACTATTTCATTTGCCCACTGGGTTCATCACTAATTCCCCTGAATACATGTCAGACTGGTTGTTGACCACCCCCACACGTCATAGACCTGTAACCAACACATAAGACCAGCTCTGTTATGCATACTTTCTGTTATTATGACACACACACACTCAGCCCCTCCTATATCTGCTGTCCTCCTCTCACTGCACAGTCGTAACAAGATTAATTGCCAAAAGTAATCCCCAAATCCCAGAGCTTAACCAAATTAGGGACAGTTAAATTTGCTCTCTACTCCAGTTCCTCTCCATCCTAAACCACTCTTACTACTAACGTCCTATAACATCACCTGCTGTCACAAAGTTAGCAACCGCCTAGTAATCAAACAAATCAATCATATTTACCGAACAATGTCTGATTGCTGGCTTGTCAAATTAGTCAGTTTGATCCCAGCAGATCCCATCTGAATATCCAGATTATATTTTTTATGACCTTGGATATGTTAATGGGGGGACAGGTTTCTGTCTAATAGGCTTGTGAATTCACCAGTCAAGGGCAGATACAAACATACCCACACAATCCCAAACACACACACAGTGGGGTTTCAAATTGAGGTAGCATATGGTCAGCCTTTGATTGTCATTCACTGTGGTGCACTCTAACCTTGATGGTCGCAAAATACAGGTCAGGGCTGCAGACTAGAGCAACTTAGTGGCCTCTAGTGGCCAGAAGGCAATTATGCTGGACGTCCAGCCGTCAATGTAGTCAAATGGGGGGTATTTCCAGATTTAGGTTTGATTTCCAAGTGTCAAGTCTCAAAGGCAGACATAAACAATGCATTCGTTATTTAATTATGCATGCATGAACGTGGTGCCTTATGGAATTCCACTGTGCTTGTGGAGTCTACATCATTGCACACCTACTGGGTGGGGCAACTGGAGGGTCTAATTAGCCCACACAAACTTTTCACTCCGCCAGTTGGGATACTCATATCGACTGGTTTGCCATTAGTAGATTGAACCACTCAAAAAAAACTTGTTACATATTTACATTGAGCATTTCAATATCTTTGATACCCCAATCGATGGATCCGCTGAGAAAAAATGAATTAGGCAGTTAATTTCAAAATCACTCTTTTCCTTTTTAGCTACTATGGAAATAGGCAAGTTCATGTCTAATACACATTTCATACACAAGAGCAATTAAAATTACTTCACATTATTAGGCCTATTAGGCATATTAGACATAAAGGTAGCATACATTTAGACAACAGTAGATTGCATTTCGGAATATGATTTGGCATTTTTTCCTTGTGCCTTTCTGTCTTGTGGGTTAGATACCAAAGTTATTAAGCCATTACACTGTAACACACTGGATTGACCACTATTATGGAACATTTCCTATGTCTATACAAATTATAATTTAGGCTGTTAAGAAGTATCTCATACAATACTTATACAGATTGGGTGGAGACAATATTCAAATATTCATCCTATGCAAATAACACGTCATCCTGTCCCATATGGCAAATGTACCCCCCTCTTTCAGTTCAGGAAGAAGGGGCCTTGTAAATGCTCATAATCCAAACAATCCAAAAACAATACAGTGATAGCAGGAACAGATGGTCAAAGGGTCACGTGACTTAGGTGTCACTAACCATAATAAAGACCAAATCCTCTTCTCAAACACTTTCAACATCAAACACTTTCAACATTCCTCTTGCTCTGTCCCAAGTGTCTTGTCTGAATGCAAAACAAAATTTGACTTATACAGTGTATGATCAATTAATACATCAAGTCAGTTATAAATCCACAACACCACCTACACACAAACTCACGTACAAACATTTACACGCAGACATTCTTGTCAGACGAACACTAAAGAAGGGCTGCTACCAGAGTTCACATTTTGGTAAATTGTCCATACTTTGTGTATACTCTTTAAATAATACGTGAAATTTGAAGTATTTAAAGTAGAAGCCTATTATAAGCATGCAGGTGGAACATAATGCGACAAGATAATACAGTTGGATTTATCCTAGTCCCAAACCCATATGATTTCTTACAACCTAATCATAGGTTTTTATCAACACCTGCCTGCTACTGACAGCTGATCTATGAGTACTCTGCAATTGTTTGCTAACAACCGTTGAACTTCAAAGGAGAGTTGTCCTCTGAAGGTAGAACTGACTATTTTGGGAATTGGGGCCTCAAATCCAGACCGAGCAAAACGCAAAACAAGTACTAACAAAAAAATTGAGCACAGCTTCTTAGGGTGGATTTGTATCAGAGGAGGTGAAAAGCCAGTAGTGGGATTTTAAGAACTCAACATATGGACAACGTGATGAACTACATACTATTCATATACTATTATACTATTTTGGGTCCATTGCCCAGTGAAACAAATTAGAAGTAGACCAACTAAAAAACTAGAATGCTCATCCTAATAATCATAACGGGTTAGTGGATTTGGGTATTTTGATTTTAATAACAGGTAAAATAGATGTCGTTCTACAAACTAAGCAGATATGTTAAACTAATTTATTATTTGAATTTAATTATACTGTCTGGTTGTTATGCTCAAAGGGAACTTTGTAGAATTGGAGATTCTAATGCACATATATACATTGTCAATACGTAATTTTATAGTGAATGTGAACTGGAATAAACAAAAGAATAATAATCAAAGTGTCACCAATGGCAACGGCTAAGCACTTACAGCCTTGAGGCCTTTCACTATTTGGAATGAAAAAATACATTGTTTATTTTAGTTTTCAAATATATATTAATCAGATATAAAATTGTCCCCATATAAGTTAACCCTTGGACATCTTATCTCAAAACGATTGGTAGCGGATTTACGGAACAGAGCGCATGGGTTTGAATGACCTCTAGGTAGTCTAGCCTTTTAAAAACTAGAACATAGCTACAACAAGGCGCACATGCACACACTAACATAACTCACCCGATAGAAATCCTCAAATAAACCCGAACGTCTTCGTTTTGTAAAAAAAAAAAATATAGACACCTCTGTGTTGCAGACAACTATTCTGCTGCACACCGCCCCACTCTGTCCAGTTCCCCCACTGTTAATCTCCGTTAATATCCCTGTGTGCCAACTACTTAACATCAAACTTATCAGCCATTGCTCGCTCGCTCGCTCTCTCGCTCGCCCTTGTTCATGTGAAACACAACAAACCTGACTTCCCCCAAATTATTCTTTCTAGCCCCATCTGTTTGATCAGCTGTTATTTCATGTCTGGAAACAACTGTCAATGAAAAGGACTGCAGTCAGCTCGGACTGAGCAGTTTAGAAAATATTTTGCAGATGTTCAAAACATGTTTTGTTGTAATGACGTTGCAATAACAGCAGCAGCAGTAGCGTGAATCCCAAAATGACATGGTGACGGTCCAGATCGAACAGCAGCTAGCAGCGAGGCCTTGTAAATGCAGGTATGAATTGTAGCATAATAGGTGAGGGGGTTGAGGGGGTTGATTAAACTCACGCCATTTGGAGAATTGTGTTAAATGTGTTATCCGCCTCGAACGTGGAAAACTGCTACAAACTGGCCTGAACCAACTGATGTTGGTTTGGGCCAAATATTGTCCTTTAATTAATGGCCAACCGATTTAAAAGACACCAGTGTTTGGCAATCCTTACTGACCTTTAACTTACAAGCTTTAATGTTCCAATCCCTCAAACTCAAAGCCAGTAATAGCACTGTAGCCCTTTTATCAGTTGTATTATTAGACACAGCATCAAATTAAGATGTAATGAGTGTTTTTGATATTTCCCACCTAACTGAAGTTGAGTTTTGAACTGATGCCACCATTACAATGTAAAAGGTACCCCCCTGTAGTAATCAGCAATGATGTCTGAATTATAACCTTCATACCATTTGGTACTCTAGAGCAGTGGTCACCAAACATTTGAAGCCCAAGATCACATTTCATTCAAATTGTAAGATGAAACATACCATCACAAAAAAACACTAGAAATATAAAATGTTATCTTTACATTTATTTTCATATTAAAACAATCATCCTTCAAACACATGAGAAAGTGCAAATATTACCCAAAATAGCTCAGCACATGCACAAGCTCAGCAAAAGAATTGCATTCTAACAAACAAAAGCAATAACAGCACCATATGTTCAGTAACAGGCCAATACACCCGGTATAAGATACTTGCACACAGGATGGTGACATACTTCCCTTTAAAAAAATAAAGGATTGCCAGTTACTGCTTGAAAATTTAGGTAGCCAAGTAAATCTGAGACTCAGAAGATATAACACATTTTCAGAAACAGGAAAATATTCAGAACATTGCTCTGGACCTCTGAACACCACATTGACAAAGTAGGTTTTATAAGTATGTATAACTTCCCAAAGACACTGGGACCACTTAAATGAGGAGAATGCAGAGAAGTAACTTTTAATATGCTTGGTGATCTACTAGAAATGCCTTGAAAGTCAACTTGCTCTCATGTATGTTTTAAGTCGGTCAATGTTCATGCATACAGAAGGATTGAGATCATTTTAAAAATGACATTTTATGTTTCTATTTTATACAATGGCAAATCTAAGCTCACATTTTGAATGAAACTGATCTTGGGCATCTACATTTTGGGGACCACTGCTCTAGAGGTAAAACTTTCAGGTTCATCATATCCAGTGGGCAACAGGTGATGTTTGGCTACAGGACAGCAGCTAGCATTTGTATTCACAGACCCAAATCCAGCAGAAAACCTTTTATTCATAGTAAACAGTTGAAATAATTGATTTGTCAATCCTATTCACAATGGTTATCACCTTAAATCACAGCTTGACATTTCATGTTTACAATAGGTCTTCCCTCCCAATGCCGTTTGCTTTGACAAAACTAAACATTGTGCACCAGTAAATAAACACTAGTTTACATAAAAATCTAGCAGGAAAAATCTAAGGATGTTGGATTCTGTGGCCCGTGAAGCAAGGATGTTGTTTAGCTCTGGCTTCCCAGGGTGTGCTTGTCAAACAGGTACTCCGCCATTTTGTTTTTGGCAGAATCCATCTTGTTGAGGTTGGTGATGTAGTCTCCCAGCTTCTTAATGGCCTCAACCTGCTCGTTAAGGTAGTGGGTTTCCAGGAAGTCACAGAGCTGAAGAACAGGTTGCGGAATAATACAGCCAAATTAACTTCGGTATAAAAGCATTTAACCCTACACATTCTCTTCTAAATCAGTTTGACAAAAATGCATAAGCGATTTAGGCCATTGGGTTCTTAAGAGGCAGGTCACAATAGCCTGCCTCAGAGCAACTACAACCTGATCAGCCTCTGGGACAGCACTGGATTGGATTTTGTAAAACTTCATTACAATGTCAGGGCCATTACTTACATGGGCATCAACCTTATCTGTGGCAATCTTGTGCAGGTCAAGCAGGGCCTGGTTAACTTTTTTCTCTAACTGCAGAGCACACTGCATGGCCTCCATACCGTTGACCCACTCATCTTGCTCTGGTTTCTACAAAAGACAAAAAGTTAAACTTTCAATAGTATGATCTTCAATGTTTTCTGGGGACAGTAGTCACATGCAAAAAAAAAAACATGGACCCCAAAAAGCCTTGGCCACACATAGGATAAACTGAACACATTTTGAAGTTAACTGAAGTGTATGAGAACTAAATTACTGAACATGCTAATAACCTACATGGGCATCATTGTGATTTTGTGGCAATTTCCTACACTCCAGTTATGTTTAAGATGATCCAGTCCACAGACTAGTCTAAACACAAGCATAGTGTCTGGCACATACGGTGTTTAAAACAGTCTGCTGCAATTTAGCGTTTCATAAATCTTCCACAAGGGGTACAAAGACTGAATAACTAAAAGGGAATTCATGAATTCTACAACCCGATTAAAACTGTATGAAGCGTTTGCACAGTCTGAAATGAACGTAAGATGAAGTTGGCATCCATGAGTGTAGAGTTTTGGGGTTTACCAATAGTCAACGCTTACTTTTCATCTCTGTGTCTTGTAAGTCACATTGTGTCAATATACAGTCTTAGTGTAAACCCTTAAAACATTTCAAAGCTAAACAAGGCCAGATATCTACCCATTAAACATACAGCGTAAATTAGCTAGACAAGGCCAATGGCATTACCCAGAAATGTAGCATAATGTTTAAAGATCGTAAACCTTAGCATGAAGCACCAGTGTTATACATAAATATAATTAAACATATACAACATTGAAATCAAATCGTGATTTTAGAACAAATGCCATTCAGTAATGCTATGCCGGTCCTATTAGCATATACATTTCAAGAACAGAGGTTATGACAACCAGTAATCACAACCAACACTAGAAATAATGGAACAATGTTGTGAAATGTACAAGTGAGAATTGAAATACTAACGTAGGTCACTACGCTCTACCCCGAAGTTGTGGGTGGTTGCTTAATGATACCCCGCCCCGAACGCTTGACTTGGGACAAAATCGCTGGAACCGCAAAAGTGCTCACCTTGATGTCCTGTAGGAAAATGCGTCCACCTCGCTTGTTCTGGAAGGAGAGCAGCTTATCAGCGTGCTCGCGCTCTTCTTCACTGTTTTCCTTGAAAAAGTGAGCGAAGCCAGGCAGAGCCACATCGTCACGGGAGAAATAGAAAGCCTGTGTGGACATGAGTACGGTTAGAAAAACACGAATCAGCATTGTCGCTTTAATAACCGGTATACCATAAGCATGACGGAAACAAACAAATGCTTGTTAAAGATTAGTCCTTATACCACCTGGTAAACTACAAATTAACTTTAATCAGGTTGTACCCATACTACGAATTAAAGCAACCAAAGTTGATCGGTTTTAGACTTGTGACCTTACCATTGATGTGTAGGTGTAAGAGGCATACATCTCCATGTTAATCATCCGGTTGATTGCAGCTTCGCAATCGCGGTGGTAGTTCTGGCGAACCTGAGACTCCATTTTAATCGATTTCCTTTTATAACAAACCTAACGTTACAAAAATACACTTTTCTCTATATTCGCGGAATAATGATTTCCTGGTGGAAAACTATTTGGGCTGACGCGTTCCGTTCAATCACTGTTGAAGCAAGAACGAAATGGGTCTTTCTGCTTGACGTGAATTGGAAACGTCTCTTGCACTTTTTATTGTTCTAAAAAGCAACGCGTCATCGAAATGCTGCCAGGTGAGTGAAATCAATCTCATAGGGTAGAATTTACCAATTAGTTTCTAAATTTCAGCAGGGAATATCTTGATTAATGCTGCCAATATATCTTCTCAGTTATTCACATGACCTCGGTAACGACACAATATCACCCAAGTAAAAATTGACTAATGTTAGTGCCAGTGTAGCAATCTAGAGCGATTATTTGTGCCGAAATTGTATGTTTTAGGCTGTTTTAGAAGATTATCTACGTTTCCACATTTGCTTGATTGATTTTACGTCTCCATTTACAAGAAAAAAAGTAATTGAACTTTGCTTATACATTTAAACATGTTCTCTGTATGGAGTCAAATAATTGCCCATTCATAAAAACATTTTTTCAGCAATTTCTTTCTGAATAAATATAATTTGCATTATAAAGTTTGGTTGTACAGTTAAAGGGGCCGATAGGTTGGTTTTTGTATAAATGATATTTCACAATATTTTGGTTTGAAATGGCAGTAGATGACCAGAGTTCAGCATCTTAAACTATAGATACAGTGCCCATTGGAAACAAATATAAGTAGCTTAACCCGTGATCGTTCCTGGCCTTGTATGTAAGCTAGCACTTCTCTTTAATCAGAAGAGGCACCCTTTTTGATGCAGTCTTTTATCTAATAATAAGGTCATGAGAAAATCATGGTACATATTAAATACTATATTAAAGTATATTTAACATACTATTTACCATATTGTAGTCAAGTAACAAAACATAATTATAAACAATTCCTGAAAATTCGTTTTTTTTTTATCTACGGGAAGACATAAATGCCTGCTCTTTTACCTTGACTTCTTGAGACTATTTACTTTATTTTTTAGTGCAAAGAAAGTATTTGTCTAGGATTCCTTCAAATCTGCTTTGGAAATGTTTTGTTTAAATGTTATTTACATTTGTCTGAATGTGTCCAGTGTCTAGAAACTTCTTTATCCTGTGGGAGAGGTTGCTCTAAATGTAATTGTAGGTTATTATTAATTGACAAACTAAGTGTTGTTTGGATCAGAAGTACACAAGTATGTTTTGGAGTTTATGCTATTTCCAATGGGGTCAGGTACTTTCTGTAATCTGAGCAATGTTGGTTCAGGAAATTCCCTTATATATTCACTTTATCTAATTCTGACAGGGTTTGCTCGGTGCCTTGTTGTTGTGACTCAGCATTCTGGAGTTATTGTTAGTTGACAATGGTAGGAAAAAAGACAAAATAAATGGTAATAAGAAAATAATAGCAGGAACATACAATGTAACCAGGTCCCAGTCACAAAGCTAATGCCAATTTATTGCTGTATTACATAAAAGTTTTGGTGTAACTCTGCACAGAAAGTTCCTATTTACCTCCATGTTTAAATAGATTTAGTTGTACCCATCATTACATTAAATTAATTGAGCAAGAAGGGATTATATCAAAGTTAAAAAAATAGGTTGTTGCGAAGTAATGAATAATGAATTGCAGTATCAATTCAAGTGTATACATTTACATAGGTTGTATTTGACTTTATATTCAGTCAGGCTGATAATGAATACATTTTAAAATGAAAGCTTCATTATTTGGTCCCATCGAAACTGTAGACATAGTCAAATTGAAACCTGTAAGCATCCTATCCTGACAACCCAACTGATGTAGCATAGTGACTATACATACACAAATAGACTTAAGCATAGGGTAGCCGTTCTGTAAGAAAAGTGCATTAGGTACATCATCAACTCTAACCATCATCTTGTTGCTGTTACTTTTACTACTGATATTCTTGAATGGAAGTCTTGAATGTCCCAAACCTTCCACTGGCACTCAGCCAAGGACGTATAAACACTAAACAACAAACTAATATCTGTTACAGAAGCCATTCATTTTTAATGTAAGATATCTGATAAGAAGGAAACTGGGGTGTGGACCATTTGGGAATCAAGTGCAGGCCAGGAAGCATGGACCACAAGGGACTCAAAATCGAAGTTTTGGGCAGTGCCATGGTTCAAATTGATATGCAGTAATGCATTACCTAATCCCTCAGCCATGTGCTTCCTAGGAACTAAGGCAAAGCAAAGCTAAGTATCAAAAACCGGTGAAGGCTGGAAGCTAGAGCTTGAACACTGTTCAGTCGAACACAACTCTGAATTTACTGTGCAATATCTTAGGTGTGGTTGACCAATCAGCTCACTATCCTAGGATATTGCACAGCAAATTCACGGTTGTCAGAAATGGTCCTTAATGAACAACTGGTTCAGAAACAATATACTTTGTAGTCCAGACAGTAATAATTATTTTTGTTTATTGAGCAAGTTTTGTTGTCAATGTCAACATACAGGAGCAAAAAAATACCTCAACAGCTGTCACTGGCACCACGGGCACCATTTTAGGGATATTGTTTTTTTAGTAGGCTTTAAACAGTCATGTAACCGACAGTTGCATTCAGTCTACTTTATTGCTTGCTCCTTTTTACCGAAAAGCACGCTGCATGAAACCAGTGCATCATTCCTAAACAACACATGGAGTGGTGAACTGTTGTCTGGTCAATAGTGGTGTGGCAGAAATATTTACTACACCACTGTAGAGGTGGTGATTGCTGAGCTCACCAACATTTAATTATGTTCCAAATTGTTGTTTTTGTTAAGCCTACATTTTGGGCTATATTTTTAGATTCAGCTGAAATCTAAAATGTTTAGATTTCTAAACAGAAGATTTAAAAATGTTATCAATACTTTCCCAGTAGGCCAATCCAAAGCACATGATACTGGATTCTTCATAATATGCTGGGATCTGGATCAGAATAATGGATCAGAATAATTTAATGCCTACAAACAGCCAAATCAGTCTGATCCTAGATGACCAAAAGAACGACTACAGAATCCTTTTTATTCACTTATGTCCTGGTTTTACTAATTATCTTACAGCTAAGTTCATTGTTAAAACCTTCTAAAGTTGCACTTCAAACCCTTGCTATTGTATGTAAGATTTGATTGACGAAATAGGATTATCTTTAGGATGATGTTGGCTTTTGTCCACATTCAAATAATGATCCATTCAAATCAGGGGTGTTTTCCTTTTTTATTTAAATGAGTACAAGTTGACCTTCCATAGTTCTTACATGTTCTCAAAAATGTCTTTGTCTTTACAGCATATTTATATTAGACCAAACCTCTAACACGTCTTCTCCACTCCCAATCACAGAAGTGTATTATATGTCCCACCCATAAATTGCTTGGTAGTTCCTTCTTGAGATCCTAGCTACACATACTTATTGACCTGTCTACACACACTTACAGCCTGTCTGGGCCCCTCAATAATATATACCAGTGGTATATACAATGTGCTATATAGCCCAGGATAGAGTATGGAACTACAATACACATATTATCAGCAAAAGACATGCTTTCTGTCAATGGTTATTGCCTTTTGTTCAGAGTCAACACTCATGTGTTATGTTAAGTTACTCATGCTGATATTCTCACAATGAGGTTTTAGGTTAAATGTTTTAATGTTTTACTTGTACTAATTTTACTTGTACTGTAATTTCATGCACCCTGCCAACATTGAATTTGAGCACAGTCTTTTCGTTCGAGGCAGCGGTCAGAGGTTTGTGAAAGTGATAACTATTTTGGCTTGTAAGAAAAACCAAGCTCTGATATATGATTTAATTATTTACATTTTATGATGTCACTGAGGAACTGACTTCTATATTATCCTTGTCAATGCATTTTGATATACACACAATGGCCACTATATTAGGAACACCAATCTAGTATCAGGTAGGACCCCCTTTTTCCTCGATCTGCTACAAAGTTGGTGCTGTGCCCTTTTGCTCAACTGAATAATGCAATCAAGGGCTGATCGGGGTGGTCAAATAATGGAAGCTCTGATACATGGAATGAATGCTGGTCCCCAAGAGAGATTTGAGAACCACCAATGTAAAGACTGGTTATTTTCAGTATTTGTGCACAGTGTGGTTTAATATGTGAGGTAATTCTCTTCTTATCGCTGTCAAGATGTTTTAACCACATAACTAGTGCTGACTTCATGTTTTTGTTCACGGTACCATGCTGTGTATATTCTAGTACTGTGTGAAAATCCCAGGAGTTCAGGTGTTTCTTAGATGCTGAAACTACCACCATTGTCAGCAAAAGTATTTATATCAACGTCTTTTCACGATTTTTATGTTTAGTTGAACAACTAAATCTCTTGACCATGTTTACATGCTTCACATATTAAATCCAGCCCAATTTGTTCCTATTTGGCTAATATTTGGCATCAATGAGCAGGTGTTCCTAATTAGGTAGTATTCTGAAGAGTGTAATGCTATTATAATAAATCCTTCACGGACCATGTGAAAACTGCTAGATGAAGCTGTCTAAGCTATGAGCTCCTGACCCCCCATCCACTTTGTTGCTTAATGCTACAGAGCTGCTGAGACTACAAACAGATACCCTCATCCAATTGGCATTGTTTTAGATTTCAGTATTATGCTGTCCTAGTTCTTATTATGATGAGTTGGCATTCATCTGTTGTAAAATGTTTTTGCCACTTTACAAGGGTAATGTATTTCCCATATAGTGGTAATTTCCTGACCTATTGCTTTATATAAGCGAGGCAGGGAAAAAACGTTATGTCACAGGCTCCCGCTGTGTTGCAGCAAGGCAAAAATCTGTACTGGAAAAAAGTCCAAACTGTTTCTAAAAGTTATTTGCTAAATCTAATCTAATTTTTGGTGACGAATCAAGATGCCAATATCAAAGTAGTCCAGAGGCTGATTGTAACATTGCTATAATATAGACCCGACCATCTTCGTTTTAACAGTAAAATGCAGGGAAGATATTTGGCCTGAGCTTCCAAAGTTATAACCTAAGGCCTTGTTGTCCAGTTCCAAGGAATTGTCTGCCTGTTTTGCGAGCTGCCATTAACCAACTGAATGGTTAAAAATCACACACTTCCTTTTAATTGTGCAGAATTGTATCTTGCCCCCTCTGCAGCTGTAGAAGAGAAAACTGGTCAAAGTTAACATTCTATTGCATTCATTAGAATTCATTCATTCTTCTACACAGGACATATTAAACACAGTGAAACTGTTGATAGTATAATCTACAACTACAAAGGGTTTTTATTGTCTGTTTCGCATGTTTTTTAACAATTTATTATGTGAATGTCACTTTCTACGCCCAGGTGCACAGCTTGATGTCCTGGAGGAAAATGCATCCTCACTTGTCCAGAAAGGAGAGCATCTTGTCATTGCATTATTTAAATCCAGTCAGGTAAGTGTAATCTTTCTTACAGGGTGCACCCAAGCATTTTTAGTTTTCAGCAGGAAATAAGCAGATAATTTGGTGAAGGCGGTGAATGATCTCTGTCATCACCTGTAGTAAACAACACTATCACTACCTTCAACCGAATAAACTTGGAGAAGTTCAAACATTGCTCTTTTAGAATATGTCACTTTCAAAACTACATCTGTTAGTCTTCACAGTTCCCAAATGCTTACAGAGTATTCCTAAAAGAAGATGTTATGCAACACAGTGGTAAACAAGCTCTTGTGGTAAACAATACTTTTTTTAAATTTGTTGCTGGCATCAAAATCGGTATGTACAGTGCAGGAAAAATGTATTTTATTCCCTTGCTGATTTTGTACATTTGCCCACTGACAAAGAAATGATCAGGTTATAATTTTAATGATAAATTTATTTGAACAGTGAGAGACAGAATAACAAAACCAATTCAAATAAGTTATATTGATTTGCATTTTATGAAATAATTATGGCAATCAGGTTTCTACACATCTCGGGAAAAATTTGGTCCCACTTGCAAATCCTTTCCAAGTCATTAAGGTTTTCAGGCTGACATTTGGCAACTCGAACCTTGAGCTCCCTCCACAGATTTTCTATGGGATTAAGGTCTGGAGACTGGCTAAGCCACTCCAGGACCTTAACGTGCTTCTTCTTGAGCCACTCCTTTGTTGCCTTGGCCTTGTGTTTTGGGTCATTGTCAGGCTGGAATACCCATCCACGACCCATTTCCAATGCCCTGGCTGAAGGAAGGAGGTTCTCACCCAATATTTGACGGTACATGGACCCGTCCATTATCCCTTTGTTGCGGTGAAGTTGCATTCTGTTTTTATTTGCATTTTAAGCAGCGTCACGACTTTTTGGGAAACAGGGTTGTTTCAGATGTTTGGTCTGCAGTTTTAATGACTGGCATAATGTATTGAAGGAATTACAACTGGCAATGGTACATTCAAAACCAACAAATTGTTTATGTAGAACAATTTGACAAAACATTTAGTTAAAAGATTCAGCTACTAGGTATAACAGATATCATTGGCACTAACACAGGACCGACGCAGTCCTTACACATTGCAACAGAACAAATTATATCAGCATGTGATGACGTCTTTATTGGGATGGTGTCTTTATAGTTGCTCCAATATATTAGCCAATAGCCAGAGTTCCTGAAATAGTTACACTACTTTTTTGACTGCAAAAACAAGAAAGAACAAACTAAAATGTTATATTAGCGGTCTAATTAGGTAATTAATATTTACAATCAATCAAATGTATTTTATTTTATAAAGCAATCTGCTTTCGCAAAAACCCTAGGCTGAAACCCAAAAGAGAAAGCAACAACACAGTGATGTGCATTACCCTGCTAAAAGAGGCCACTGCCATCATGAAGGTGAGTAGATGGTCTGCAGCAATGTTTAGATCTTAGACTCTTTTAGTGAAAAGTGTCTAAGTGCACACATGAATTCCCAGATCAATGGTTTCCCAGCAGAACTTTGCCTAGAGCATCACGCCTTCACTGGCTTGTCTTTCCACAGTGCATCCTGGTGTCATTACTTCCCCAGGTAAACAGCACACACGTACATGGGATGTAAAAGTATACCTTACTCATCAGATCAGGCAACATTCTTCCCCTGCTCCAAGGTCCATTTCCTACGCTCATATGCCCAGGGGTCATGGGCACTCTGACAGTTCTGTAACTATGCAGCCCCATATGCAGCAGAGTGCAATGCCCTGTGTTTTGATACACATTCTTTTTTTAAGCATTATTAACATTTTCTGTGACACGGTAAACATTCTTTTGGTTTGAACCAGACAGGTTAACTCCTCAAGCATTGATGTGTTACGGTTCTTTTTAAGGCCAGCCACTACCGGTGAATAGGGTAATTTTTTTAACTGATAGATATTACCATGAAACTTCCCAAGTTAATTGCTAACATTAAGACATTTTTGTATTACAAGATTTCTGCATATTTATTTGAAATATGCTAATAATATGCAAATGAGGCGTCCTTTATTAAGTATGTATACATTTCCAGAACAGAAATCTAAACATTGGATGAAGCTAGGTTCAAAATTCTTTTGTCATTTTGTTTACATTTTGAGTTAGAGGTTTTAACAGAGGATATTTTTGATATCCCTTTTTATCACTCCAGAAATCAGAAAATACTGACAACAGCCACATAAACAAAATTGCCATGTTTTAGGCATAAAACTATACATAACTTAGGCACAGATTGCACTATAAGATAACTGGTACAGAACCCATAATTCTGCGGATCGGTGTACATTTTAATCACTGTCTCCGTGCAATTAGGACAAATTAACCCACTAACCAATCAATTTAAATGCACTACATATCAGCAGCTGCTGTGTGGAGCGTTGGTCAACCTTGCTATCGAACTCCTGTTTTCTGAATTACTGTTTACTTATTGATGGAATTTGTGAAGTAGTTTGGTCTCCCCTAGTGTATTCTTGCAAGTGACAATTGTTGTCGTCTTTTCTGGGAAGGTTTTAGCCGCACTTCTTTCTGCATTTTAGATTTAAAGGTCCCGCAGAAAGCTAAACCAGGAAGTGTCAGTGCACGTCACGTGATGCATTTGAACGAATCACGTTGTCAGAAATCAACACCAGCTAATGAGATTTTGTGATTTGGTCTGAACCACCCTTTGTTCTTTTACGATTGGTTGCTGATACAAAAATAATGAGCATGTTTGGATACGATAACATTGTGCAGGATAAAGACAGCTTTACCATGATACCATTGGTGACATAGTGCAGACAACGGTCGCGGTGCTGTTTGTTGCGTTAGAATGCTAATTTCCGTTGAAGTCGACAAAACGTTGTAAAATAAATACCTAAATGTGTGTTTTCTTTCTACTAGTTTGAAAATAGACATGTTATGGAAGCAAAATATGCAAAAATCTCAAAATTGACCAGTACATGAAAAAACTGTGTTTTTGCCTGCCGTGTCTGGCCTTAAGCACAACACGGTGAGCAGGGCGAGTAGGGCACAAACACATCCTTTGTATTCTTTCTCTGTTTCAGCTGTTTACACTGAAACTAAACAAAGCAAAACAACAAAAGGACTCCCAAACCGTAAACTGAGGCGTAGCACACAGACTTACACCAACAAAGATCCACAAAAACAAACAAAACAGAGCAACTTATATATGCTCCCCATTTATGGACAACTAGCTACAGGTGCCCCCAATTGGGGAGAACAAACCAGATTACAGAGTCAGGTGCAGACTGTGAGACCCAGGCACATAAAGAAGGCCAGAGGCCCCCAGCCAATACCTGACATGATGTGCCTTGGGTGCCCAAGACTATGTTGCCAGTTTGTGGTTTGCCCATTCCTCTCACCACTGCTGACCAAGAGCACCCCACAACCCTTACCGTTTTAGAGTTGATCTGAGCCAGTCATCTGGCCATAACAATTTGGCATTTGTCAAAGTCACTCAGGTCTTTACTCTTGTCCATTTCTCCTGCATCTAACACATTGACAAGAGACTATAACATAAGATTTTTGTTACTGTAATAGCTCCACAGTTGTTCATTATTTTTGAAGAACATAGAGTTGATATAGGGCTTTGTTCTCATTGTAGCTAGATTTAGCTGTCAAACCAAAAAGCTGACCGTGAATCCAGCTCAACGTTTTTTCATTAGATTTATTATTTGGACTTAATGTTTTGTGGTGCTCTAAGAGCAAAGTGCTTGCATAGATAGACTACTACAACATCTATTATTCCAAAACATCTATATATTCTTACCAGAATGGTAAAAGTACACAGTTATCATCTTAAAGTATCAATATATTGTGTTACATTGCTCTGTAGTTTATTACACTCTACTTATTGTCATATATCAAAATCCAGCAGAGGTTGGTGATGTGGTCACCCAGCTTCTTGATGGCCTCCACCTGCTCAATGAGGTAGTGGGTCTCCAGGAAGTCACAGAACTTTAGAGGGAAAGGTCAGAAGTAAGACAAGAGAGTGACTGTAACTTTTAAACATTTGGTCAAGCATAGTGAGGGTTTGAATAACTAAAGGGGCCGTATGTTTACATTTTTTAATCAACAAATGTTTGCTGTTAATACAGTGCAGTGCATATTCTTTATGCAATTATTTGTAGTCCTGTGTGGTGCGAGGGTAGCAAGTGCATTAAGGCCAGGCAGAAATTAAAACAACAAAACAACACCAATACGACAAGCAACGTTTCCTACACAATATCTTTCTAATGGCAGTACGGCTGAGAGTTAAGGAAAAACTCTTAGGTGGCCCGATATGTGATTGAGGACACAATTTAGTTTCATACTCTCTCAGCCTGAACTTTGCCTGTCAGAAAGCCTAATATCTAATATAGTGACTATATCTAACTAGATCTTGGGGACGATTTGCTGGAACAAATAGTGCTGAAAAGAGAACTGAAGTTATCCAAGTGGTGTATACAGGTTTCACAGTAAAGTTGAAGACACATGCCAGCTGGTTGGCGTACACAAAGTACGTGACAGGGTGGACAGTATCTCACAAAAGTGAGTACAACCCTCACATTTTTGTAAATATTGGACTATATCTTTTCATGTGACAACACTGAAGACATGACACTTTGCTACAATGTAAAATAATAAGTATACAGCTTGTATAACAGTGTAAATGTCCTGTCCCCTCACTATAACTCAACACACAGCCATTCATGTCTACACCACTGGCAACAACAAGTGAGTACACCTCTATGTGAAAATGTCAGAATTGGGCCCAATTAGGCATTTTCCCTTCCCGGTGTCATGTGACTCGTTAGTGTTACAAGGTCTCGGTTGTGAATGGGGAGCAGGTGTGTTAAATTCGGTGTCATCGCTCTCACACTCATACTGGTCACTGGAAGTTCAACATGGCACCTCATGGCAAAGAACTCTTTGAGGATCAGAAGAATTTGGTGTCATCGCTCTCACACTCATACTGGTCACTGGAAGTTCAACATGGCACCTCACGGCAAAGAACTCTTTGAGGATCAGAAGAACATTATTGTTGCTTTACATGAAGATGGCCTAGGCTATAAGAAAATTGCCCAAACCTTGAAACTGAGTTGACGCACGGTGGCCAATACCATACAGAGGTTTAACAGGAAGTTAAGTGCACATGCTCAGCGTCATATCCAAAGGTTGGCTTTGGGAAACAGATGTATGAGTGCTGCCAGAATTGCTGCCGAGGTTGAAGGGGTGGGGGGTAACCCTGTCTGTGCTCAGACCATACGTCGCACATTGCATCAAATCGGTCTGCTTGGCTGCTGTCCCTGAAGGAAGCTTCTTCCCAAGATGATGCACAAGAAAGCCTGCAAGCAGTTTGCTGAAGACAAGCAGACTAAGGACATGGATTACTGGAACCATGTCCTGTGGTCTGATGAGACCAAGATAAACGTATTTGGTTCAGATGGTGTCAAGCGTGTGTGGCGGCAACCAGGTGAGGAGTACAAAGACATGTGTGTCTGGCCAACAATCAAGCATGGTCGTGGGAGTGTCATGGTCTGGGACTGCATAAGTGCTGCCGGCACTGGAGAGCTACAGTTCATTGAGGCAACTATGAATGCCAACAAGTACTGTGACATACTAAAGCAGAGCATGATCCCTCCTTTCAGAGATTGGGCAGTATTCCAAATTGATAACGACCCCAAACACACCTCCAAGACGACCACTGCCTCGCTAAAGAAGCTGAGGCTTAAGGTGATGGACTGGTCAAGCATGTCTCCAGACTTGAACTCTATTGAGCATCTGTGGGGCAACCTCAAACGGAAAGTAGTGAGCGCAAAGTCACTAACATCCACCACCTCTGTGATGTCGTCATGGAGGAGTGGAAGAGGACTCCAGTAGCAACCTGTGAAGCTCTGCTGAACTCCATGCCCAACAGGGTTCAGGCAGTGTTGGAAAATAATGGTGGCCACACAAAACATTTACACTTTGTGCCCAATTCTGACATTTTCACTTTCGGGTGTACTCCCCCCTAAGTGAAAATGGGGTTGCCAGTGGTGTAGACATTAATGGCTGTGTGTTGAGTTATTGTTATGGGAGAGCAAATGTACACTGTTATACAAGCTGTAGACACTACTTTACATTGTACCAAAGTGTCATGTCTTCAATGTTGTCACATGAAAAGATACAATCAAATATTTACAAAAATGTGAGGAGTGTACTCACTTATGTGAAATACTGTATGTTGGATAGAAGCATGTACAAGCTTGGCACACTCCAATTCTGAAATGGGATCCTGGCCACCTTTCTCTAACAACATTGTGTCAACAAAGCATGAGTTACAATTATCTCAGCATTAACATGAAATACTTCAGAGTTTACCATGTATGTTATTGTATTGACATCCAGGTGCTCACATTGATGTCCTGGAGGAAGATGCGCCCTCCTCTCTTGTTCTGGAAGGAGAGCAGCTTGTCAGCATGCTCGCACTCCTCCTTGCTGTTTTCTTTGAAGAAATTAGAGAAATAATTAGCCTGAGGGAACAAGAGCACAGCAAAAATGTTATGTAAAACATGAATCAGAACACTGTTTAACATTTGTTGTCAACACAGAAAACAATGCCTGATGGCTTAGAAATATGACCCTTGGTAACAAACCCTAAGAACATTTGTTAGTGTAATAGTTTTATTGAGAAATTGCCTTGCCGAAGGTATGTATTGAAAAGAAAGATCTGGAATACTTTTATTAATATAACAGCCTTATTCAAAATAGAATCCAAAGAAATGCTAGTGTTTATCACAGTTTTATTATCTTTTATTCCTTTATCACACTTCTAGTTTTTATTATGGAAAAACTGTTTTTGGGCAGAGACAGATGCAGTATGTTGGCATTAATAGATATGGTATTTGACTGATTCACCTTTCTGTTTCAAATGATCAGTTGATTATTTTAACATCCACATAAATACAAACACAGGAAATACAATAATGATTAATTGCAGCATCTGATCTGACTAATAGCACACACACTCCAGTCGTTTGAGTCTTGAAAGTTGTCACGTTGCCTCCTGGTGATGGGTCCGCCTCCGGGCGCGTAACTCTCCCGCGTTCGACGTCGCCGGCCTTCTAGCACCATCGTATGTGTTTGTCCTGTTTCTCATTTCCTGTGAAGGCACCCTTCCCTGATTCCCTTCAGCTGTACCCAGTTAGCTGGGTATTTAAACCCCTGTGTGTCTTGTCTCCGTGTGTGTTATTGTCGCTGTTGCGTGTAGCCTACGTGCTCTGCTCGTGCCTGCTCGTGCCTGCTCGTGCCTGCGCGTGCCTGCGCGTGCCTGCGCGTGCCTGCGCGTGCCTGCGCGTGCCTGCGCGTGCCTGCGCGTGCCTGCGCGTGCCTGCGCGTGCCTGCGCGTGCCTGCGCGCACGCCCTTTTTGTTCCAGCCTGTTTGGCTTATTATTCAGGTTCGCCGTAATAAACCGAACCCTGTACATACACCTGCGCCTTGATCCGGTTCTTTACAATCACCAGACGTCACAAAAGTACACTAGTCTACCTAGTTTTTACCTAGCAACCAACAAGAAATATTCAATCTCAGTTTTATGAATTGACAATAGGAATGTTTATTATACTATTGAACTAACAATCTACTACATAGTTAAGTTAATAGTTGAGTATTGGAATTTGCAGTAATTACCATTTTAATTGTGTCCCCTTCTGATACCTTGATCTACTTTTCTACAATGAACCTCACTTTATTTTTATTTTAGTATTTAGAGTATAAGACTGGAATTCAATAATAGTTGATGTAGCAATGTCAGCATATTGTCTTCATTAGCATTATTAACACCGGGCACAAACACATCTAACTCAGGTACAGCATCCTGTTAATTGGCCCATTTGTAAAAGTCACTGCGTTAATATATAAATGCCCAGAGTGAAGAATTAGGCCTTGTTTACTATTGAGGGGTAGTAGTGTAACATGAGGACTGGGAGACAGTACCTGGGATCATTAAGTGAAAAGTGACATTGCAAAAGTAATGTATAAAACTTTAAAGAATATCTTTGTTTTTTTTAGACATTTGGTGTACATGTTTTCCTTACTGTGACAGTATTAGGTCATATTGGCCCAACATGATTATTTCCAAGGTCTGAATAAGTATAATATTATTACATAAGTCTTCACACTTTTTCCTAGTCACTTAAATTCTGTAATTTGAGCAGTGCTGAGTCAGGAACAGACTTTATATATTCAGTGTCAGTCTTTCTAACGGACTCATGTTCACCAAGACAGATTTTTGCATTGTCATAGTGACTCAGCATTTTGGAATTTTTAGGATATGTGCTGGCAGTTTGTAGGTCTCAGACTTTTGGTTTTCCTATTTGTCAAGAACGAACCCCGGACTCATGCCCCCTAGTTTGGTCCATTGGTGTCTTTCGTTGTTGCATGGAAGTACACGTCACATAGGTTTTTTCTGTTTTCTGCTGCATTGTTCACCACTTTACTTTATTGTTTATTGTGTGTATATGGTGTTTAAATTCATTAAACTGAATATACATCTCCCTAACATCTGCGCCTGGCTCCTAAACAACCCACTAAATGTGACAGTTGCAATAATGGAGGGAGGTGGGATCTGTATATGTAAGTAATAAGGCAGAAGGGTTTGTGATATATGGCCAATATGCCACATCTAAGCTTTGTTCTAAAGTGTGTCTGGACATGGCAATCATATATTGGCAATATATACTATTCGATTCATATTTGCTCATGTAGGGTGGTAACCAGCACAATTCTAAAAGTACAAAGTCATATAATGTCATATCCGTGTTTTGTGGTTTTATATACAGTGGGGAGAACAAATATTTGATACACTGACGATTTTGCAGGTTTTCCTACTTCTAAAACATCTATTCATCTTCTTAATCTAAAACAAAAATCCAGCAAATCACATTGTATGATTTTTGAGTGATTCATTTGCATTTTACAGGTAATAAGTAATGTTGGAGACAATTAATCATTATTCATCATTACCAAAAATAAAACCAAGCATGTGTTCACATTGACGTTTGTTGTGATTGTATTGAAACATTAAATACCTGGTACACTGAACGTTTCTGCCTTGCTACTCATGAATTCCCTTTAAGTGAAGTGTCTTTCTGATGGTGGAGTCATGAACACGGACCACTTTTTTGTGTATGTGTTGAGAAAGGTTTTTTACTGTGGCATGATGTTGCTTTGGAACATGTGTGCTGACAACTTACATCTCTGGAAAAAATTAGGAGACCATCCCAAAATTATCAGTTTCTCTGGTTTTATTATAGGTAAGTGTTTTGGGTAAAATAATTGTTCTAGTTTGATTCTGTTAACTACTGACAAATAAAATCCAAATAGAAATATAGTCATTTAGAGCACTTATCTGCAAAAAATGACAACTGGTCAAAGTTAAAAAAACATCCTTTATTGTCAAATAATGTTCATATTATTTTTTAAACAACACACTAATACAGAAATCCATATTTGGTGGAATATCCTTGGTTTTCAATCACAGCTTTTATGTGTCTTGGCATTCAATGGGGTTCAGGTTTGAAGATTATGCTGGCCTTGAAAGGGTCTTAATATGGATGTCCTCTATTCACATCTTGATTGACCTGGCAGTGTGGCATGAAGCATTGTCCTGCTGGAAAAAAACATCCTCAGAGTTGTGGAATATTGTCAGAGCAGACGGAAGCAAGTTTTCTTCCAGGACAACCACGTACGTGGCTTGATTCATGCATCCTTCACAAAGACAAATATGCGTGATTCTAGCCTTGCTACAGCACACAAAGTGGATGCTGGCCATTAGACAACCAAGGGATGAGCAAAGCTGAAAATTAGACTCATCAGAGAAGATGACCTTACTCCAGTCCTCTACAGACCAATCCTCGTGGTTTTGCAAATCTCAGCATATCTCGTCTTTGCTTTTCAGGGTTTTTTTCTTGCTTTGTACAACTTCACCCCTGCCTTAAGGAGCCTGTTTTGAACCGCCCTTGCTGTGCACTTTGAATGAGTAGGCAGTCATCCCGATCAGTGGAGAGATGTTTTTCTGGTCTGTAGCTTGGTTGTCCCCAATGTCTACTTTGTTACGAACCGCCATCTTTGACATTTTAAGGGTGCAAGCTAAACAACACTATCCTTCTGCCAGTAAAGCCAGAGTTGAACCATGCTATTCCTCACTTGGCACATGCCATTAGTAACGGCTGTTCTGTTTTGTCTTTGTTTCTGTTTTTATAATTATGTTATTAAATCTTCTCTGTTGGCCCTGCACATATTTCCTGCCAGTTGATCAGTAAATCACTTCAGTTTAATAGAATTTTGCAGTCTGTTCTGTTGTGCTGAACGCAACCAATCAAGTGAACAATCACTATAAATCTCACTATAGCATCCAGAATGTACTGGAATGGCCCCTTGATATCTTAATATTCTTTAAATGCTATTGTTAGGAACCACAAGGCTTGTATTTGGTGATGCATCGCTGCTTACCTTTTGTAACATGTATTAAAACCAATGGACTGTCATATCCTTTAAGTTTGTATGATAGGGTTAAGAACTAACTCCCAAGCAGTCAAGGTTTATTTCCCAGTGGCTTCAAATTTCGAAAGCTGGTTGGCTAATAGCTGTTGTTTATTTATATGTACTGTATATAATATTGGCAATATACCACACTACTACATGCATTTTACATGAAAACACAGAAAAGAACTGTTTTATATACATGACACATTGCAGAGTGCTTGGACACAGCACATAGCTGTGGTATATTGACAATATACCATCAAACTGATACGCATGATTGCTGTTATAAACCAAATAACAAGATTAGAGCAGGAAAAGGGGATGTGATGTCATACTTCTCGTATACAGTTTTATACAGAAGAGCCATCTGCCAATCAGTATTTAGGATTTAAACCACAAGGTTTATGAGAGACCAGGGCATCTCTGTGTGGTCATTAGCTAAGAGGTCCCTTATCAACTTTTTGTCCACATTGTCCAGTTGATATGATTCTCTATTACTGTCAGTGTCAATAATATTGTCATCATAATTTTTGTCTGAAGATAATCTAGAATGCACACTAATGCCCACAATAAATGCCTGTAATCATAAAATGTTATCATTTTCATGAGGGATCATTTGCATCATCATACAACAGCAGACAGTGAATCCAGCTTAGATGGTTTTATTCATCAGATTCATACAATTGACATAATGTACTGACATGTTCAATGAGCAAAGCTTTTGAAAACACCTCTACAACATCAGGGTCTCCAAAACATCAGCAACAACAACTATGATTGTTTTATCAGGCACATTGACTGATAAAAAAGTCTGCCGTGAAGAGCAGAGAAACAGTTGGATGCTGTGGTTTGTGTTGGGGGATGTAGTTTAGCTCTGGTTGCCCAGGGTGTGCTTGTCAAACAGGTACTCTGCCATTTTGTTGTTGGTGGCGTCCATCTTGTTGAGGTTGGTGATGTAGTCACCCAGCTTCTTGATGGCCTCCACCTGCTCATTGAGGTAGTGGGTCTCCAGGAAGTCACAAAACTGAAGAAAGAAAGGTAAGAGGTCAGACAAGAGTCAGCGTTTTCCTCCAGCAAATCCTAATCTAGCCTTCGATCCTAAGAAATGTATGGCATGCCTTGTTTTGCTGGTAAAATAAGTTTTATCTCAATGACCCAGCATTAACAAATTCCATTAATTTACTTTAGATTTAAAAATGTTGTATCATTGTGTATTTACATTACATTTTGAATCTGTCAAGAATAGTCGTCCTTGCGAACTATGGGTAAAGCGCAAATTGGGTGATGGCAAGAACACTACGAGCTGAAGGCTGGGCTGCCGTCGACGACCACCGATCAGGGGAACACGAGGGCGTCGGCCAATTGTCAAAATGCCATCTCCAATTTAAGTGCCAACCTATGCAGCTGCCTAATATTACGTAATGACAGGGCCAGCTGTGAGGAGTATGAAATCTAATCTGTATATTATTCAAATGTCATCCGGTCTTGTTTATGCTTACGACTCATGTAAACCAGGAAAGGTATGCTTTCTACCTTTAGCCTGAACTATTATTCAATTAGCCTAAATAATACATTTGTACATTAATACTCAAGCTTTAATTGAATTTGTGTTGAATAATTACAACACAAGTAAAGTGTATATCATTTTTTTTATGCTCTTTTGCTTAAATGCATATTTTAAGAATCATTTTTTGGGTTGGAGGACATTACTTACATGGGGGTCGACCTTGTCAGAAGAAATCTTGTGGAGGTCCAGCAGGGCCTGGTTCACAGTTTTCTCCAACTGCAGAGCACACTGCATGGCCTCCAGCCCACTGCCCCACTCATCACGATCAGGCTTCTACACAGGATAGATGGAACACAGGAGGTTTAAGGACATGTACAGACAATTGTATTCATACACACTAACAATTAGCACATTGCAAAAAAGTTCAGTATCATAATCAATAAGTGGTCCCGGGTGCTACTTTTGGTAAATAAAATCTATCAATAAAGTTGCACTTTTTGCCTGTATTTGTACAATTTATCAGGCAAGCATCTGTTTTAACACCCAAGTGCTCACCTTGATGTCCTGGAGGAAGATGCGTCCTCCTCTCTTGTTCTGGAAGGAGAGTAGCTTGTCAGCGTGCTCACGCTCCTCCTTGCTGTTTTCTTTGAAGAAATGAGCGAAGCCAGGCAGAGCCACGTCGTCACGAGAGAAATAGAATGCCTTGTAGGATAAAAGAGTGTGGTTTGAAAAGCTTGGCAATCCTGACAAACCTTTTGGGCAACATAATCAACTAAGTCTCTGGGGTTAATATGATTGTAAGTGACATGCCAACATGCAATTATCTAATGAAGGAGATTTCTGTCCTAGGTAGAGATTTCTCTGATTTATTTTATTAAATAAAATAAAGCATACATGAAAGGTATATAATATTAGGTAGTGGAGCATTATTCTCCTATGGTAACCTACTAAATGTGCTTACCATTGATGTGTAGGTGTAGGAGGCATACATCTCCATGTTGATCATCCGGTTGATGGCTGCTTCGCAGTCACGGTGATAGTTTTGGCGGATCTGAGACTCCATTTTCTTCTTTTGTATTAACGGTTTAAAAGGTTTCTTAGAATTTATTTAGGTTAGATTTCAAGTAAAGACAGAAGAGTTCCGTTCAATCACTGTTGAAGCAAGAACTTCTTTAATGCGTCTTCCAGGTGTAAGTGAAGTGGAAGGTGTTTTGCCTGCTCTATTTATTGTTCCAAATGCAGTGCGTCATTGAAACCCAGTCAGGTAAGTGTAATCTTTCTCACAGGGTGCACCCAGGCATGTTTAGATTTCAGTTGGAAATGGGCGGATCATCTGGTGATGGCAGTCAATGATATCTGTTTACCCATCACCGGTAGTAGACAACACTGTATCACTAACATCTACAACAGAATACATTAATAGACGTTCAAATGTCATTCTGGTTAAGTTATTGTTGCCAGTGTTTATTAAGGTACTATAGAGTAAAATGGAAAATAGAAATATTGATCTGATTGAATCCTTTCTTTGGATCTGCATTTTGTCTGTGGCTATCACATAGTTCTCTAAAGTTCACTTTAATTTGTCTGTTTTTAGAATGCAAAAGAAAAACATTTGGGTTACAAAATCTTCTTTACATCAGGTATGTTGCACATCTAAATCCCAGGGATTTATCAAGTGGAATAAACAATAGTGTCTTATTAATTCATGAATCAGTTTACAATTGGGTGTGTTCTGTTGTTTTGACCAACTCTTTTATGCAAACAAGGTATTAAGATGGGATTCATGTTAACCTGCCATGGTATTGTTAACATATTGTAATAATTTACAATATTCCTACCATGCCCACAATCTTCAGCAAACGTTAAAGTCAAGGTGTTCCTCTGATGTAGTACTGTGTGTAGTTTTAATTAGGTGTTCTTTTGAAATGTGGGTTTGAATAATTTAAGCCCTTTTGTTATTATAAGCCTTTTCATACTGTTGACTGACAGTTGTAGACAACATCCTCAAACCTGAGTTGTTAGATACATTATTCCTCAATAAAACGCAACATGATGATTTGTCATATGTAAAGATTATATTTGATGTTTGGTATAAAAATGGAATGTTCCTTATCCTGACATGCTTGAACCCAAAACTTTAGTCAGGATTAGACAAGGACATGTGTTTTGGAGTTGAAACTATCTCCCATGGTGTCAGGTAACATTTAATCTGAGCAGTGTTAAGGAAAAGTTTTCACAGGTTTTGCCCTGTCTGCTTTTCTTTTCATCGTGACTCAGCATTCTGGAGTCTCAAGGAATCACCATGACAATGGTGGAGAAGGCCGGCTCTGGGACTATGCAACAGCCTTGATAGGTAGAGGAAGGCCCAGGCACATATACTTTTCTTTTTTTAAATAAGAAATACTGTGTTTATATAGTATTTACCTGATGAAACATGCTTACCTGATATTATTTGAGACTATAGAATATGGTTTCTCCTTATGATGAAAACTTTCCCTCATGAGGACAGACACAGGAAAGGATGATCCAGAGTTACCTTTGCACAACCCAAATAAAGATGTCACATATTTCAAGGAACCGACTCAATCAGAGAATATTGCATAACTGAGTAAGAACCTGCCATTATTAGAAATAAATATCTGTACCAATAACTACATTTATAGATTAAAATATGAAAAGTATATGTATTTTTGTATTTCCTTGTACTGAAGCCAATGTGGCGCTGTCAATCAAAATATGTCATGGTATCACCTTACTCCAATTGGTATCCAATCGGTTTATGAGTACAAAGATTGACTTTACATGCCTTGGTTGTCGTGACTACATTAGTACACAAGGGGCACCATACAGCAAAGAGATTTGAGACTTGGCTAAACTAGCAGAAAATGCTTGAGATTAATACTTACTTTTTCATGTTTAGGCTCTGACTGACAACTTGTTTTATTTATATGCAAATACAAAGGTTGACCATGTGGTGTTCATTTTAGAGGAAGGGTCATCGCCTTGATTTTTTCGATCCACAATTAAGAAGATGCACCGCAGTTAGACAGCAGATAACAGGTATGATTACATTTAGATTGATGTTTAAACTGATAGCTTAATCATTTAGTTTGATGTCGAAAGAAATAACATAGTTTGTGTAAAATTCCATCCAATATTGTTCCCGAACACTGATAAGTGGAGCAGGCGCCGGAACACTGATTAGTGGAGCAGGCGCCGGAACACTGATTAGTGGAGCAGGCGCCGGAACACTAATAAGTGGAGCAGGCGCCGGAACACTGATATGTGGAGCAGGCGCCGGAACACTGATTTGTGGAGCAGGCGCCGGAACACTGATAAGTGGAGCAGGCGCCGGAACACTGATAAGTGGAGCAGGCGCCGGAACACTGATATGTGGAGCAGGCGCCGGAACACTGATTAGTGGAGCAGGCGCCGGAACACTGATTAGTGGAGCAGGCGCCGGAACACTGATTAGTGGAGCAGGCGCCGGAACACTGATAAGTGGAGCAGGCGCCGGAACACTGATATGTGGAGCAGGAGCCGGAACACTGATAAGTGGAGCAGGCGCCGGAACACTGATTAGTGGAGCAGGCGCCGGAACACTGATATGTGGAGCAGGCGCCGGAACACTGATATGTGGAGCAGGCGCCGGAACACTGATTAGTGGAGCAGGCGCCGGAACACTGATATGTGGAGCAGGCGCCGGAACACTGATAAGTGGAGTAGGCGCCGGAACACTGATAAGTGGAGCAGGCGCCGGAACACTGATTAGTGGAGCAGGCGCCGGAACACTGATATGTGGAGCAGGCGCCGGAACACTGATAAGTGGAGTAGGCGCCGGAACACTGATAAGTGGAGCAGGCGCCGGAACACTGATTAGTGGAGCAGGCGCCGGAACACTGATTAGTGGAGCAGGCGCCGGAACACTGATATGTGGAGCAGGCGCCGGAACACTGATAAGTGGAGTAGGCGCCGGAACACTGATAAGTGGAGCAGGCGCCGGAACACTGATTAGTGGAGCAGGCGCCGGAACACTGATATGTGGAGCAGGCGCCGGAACACTGATTAGTGGAGCAGGCGCCGGAACACTGATAAGTGGAGTAGGCGCCGGAACACTGATAAGTGGAGCAGGCGCCGGAACACTGATAAGTGGAGCAGGCGCCGGAACACTGATAAGTGGTGTACAGTGCAGAAAATTGGTACATTTGCCTACTGACAAAAAAATTATCAGTCTATAATTGTAATGGTAAGTTTATTTGAACAGTGAGAGACAGAATAACAAAACAATCCAGAAAAACACATTTCAAATAAGTTATATTGATTTGCGTTTTACTCAGTGAAATAAGTATGGCAATCAGGTTTGCACACATCTCAGAAGAGATTTTGTCCCACTCCTCTTTGCAGATCCTCACCATGTCATTAAGGTTTTGAGGCTGACATTTGGCAACTAGAACCTTCAGCTTCCTCCACAGATTTTCTATGGGATTAAGGTCTGGGGACTGGCTAAGCCACTCCAGGACCTTAATGTTGTAAGGGGTTCTGGATGAAACTGAGGGTTGGTAGGGGATCCAAATGGTCGACGTGAGGGATGAGGTTGGAGTGCAGAATGAATGAAGGTCTGAGGGGATTGAGCAAGGTTGAATGGAGATGGAGTGAGCGCAAGCGCTCGGATAACAATCCAGGGAGGTTGCTCGGATGAAACGAGCGTTGAAAAAAAAACAAGGCTTTAAAATCCAAACTTTGCGAACAACGCAGGAGCCAAAACTCAGTGACGAAGGTGTAACCTTGTATGAAACTTAGTTTGAACTGGCAACTAGGGAGTGAGGAAAGGGAACTTAAATAGGGGTGCAGATCAGATGATGAGGGACAGGTGTGAGTAGTTGGCTGTGTGCTTGATGACTGTGGCGCTTGGTGACAGAGGTGAGTAATGCGGCCATAGGCCACTAGAGGGGGTGGTAGGACCAGAAACCAAGCCAGGTCAGGGTGGAACCCTGACAAATGTGCTTCTTCTTGAGCCAGTTTTTTGTTGCCTTGGCCGTGTGTTTTAGGTCATGGTCATGCTGGAATATCCATCCACGACCCATTTTTAATGCCCTGGCTAAAGGAAGGAGGTTCTCACACAAGATTTGACAATTCATGGCCCCATCCATCGTCCCTTTGATGCAGTAAAGTTGCATTTTGTTTTTACTTGCATTTTAAGCAGCGTCACAACTTTTTGAGAAACAGGGTTGTATGTAACACATCTGGTGTTTTAGATGTTTGGTCTACAGTTTTAATGACTGACATAATGTATTGAAGGAATTACAACTGGCAATGGTACATTCAAAACAAACAAATTGTTTATGTAGAACAATTTAACTACACAAAACATTTAGTTAAAAGATTCAGCTACTAGGTTTAACAAATATCATTGGCACTAACACATGATGAACGCAGTCCTTACATTTTACAACAGAGCAAATTATATCAACATGTGATGATGTCTTAAGAGTGATGGTGTCTTTATTGAGTTGCTGCCATATATTAGCCAATAGCCGGAGTTTCTGAAATAGTAACACTACTATTTTGATTGCCTGTTATATTAACAACAAATATTCCTAAAACAATAGAAAGTGTTATTTAGTGGTCTATTTAGGTAATTAACATTTACAATCAATCAAATGTATTTTATTTTATAAAGCTTTCAAATATGTGCTTTCACAAAAACCACAGGCTGAAGCCCAAAAGAGAAAGCAACAACACAGTTAATGCGCACTGGCTAGAAAAAACTCCTTAAATCTTTGAAACCTAGAGAGGAACCAGGCTATGACGGGTGGCCGGTCCTCCTCTGGTTGTGCTGGATGAATATTTTAAAACATTAATAAACATTAATAAACGCATGTGGGCTGGTTCCAGAGTCTGTAAAATATTATCAAAGAAACATGACCAAATGGTACTTGACCTTATTGATATGCTTTATTACACTGATAAGCCAATTATGACCACCTGGCTAATAATAGCATTACCCTGCTAAAAGAGGCCACTGCCATTAGGCAATACCATTGCCATGAAAGGGTGTACATGGTCTGCAGCAATGTTAAGATTAGTAAAAAGTGTCAAAGTGACACCCACATGAATTCCCGGATCAATGGTTTCCCAGCAGAACTTTGCCTAGAGCATCATGCCTTCACCGGCTTGTTGTCTTTCCACTTTGCATCCTGGTGTCATTACCTCCCCAGGTAAACAGCACACATGTACATGGGATGTAACCCTAAACCTGACTCGTCAGATCAGACAACATTCTTCCACTGCTCCCGGGTTCATTTCCTACGCTCACATGCACAAGGGTCATCATGGGTACTCTGACCGGTCTGCTACCGGTCTGCCACTATGCAGCCCCATATGAAACACGTTCTTCTTTTTACCATTATTAACATTTTCTGTGACAAAGTAAACATTCTTTTGGTTTGGACCAGACGGGATAACTCCAGAAGCATTGATGTGTTACAGTTCTTTATAAGTAGGACACGATGAGCCGAGCGAGTTTTCTCTGTTTCAGCTGTTTACACTGAAACTAAACAAAGCAAAACAACAAAAGGACAGCCAAACCGTAAACTGAGGTGTAGCACACAGTCTTACACCAACAAAGATCCACAAAAACAAACAAGACAGGACAACTTTTATATGCTCCAAATTTAGGGACAACCAGCGACAGGTGCCCCCAATTGGGGAGAACAAACCAGATTACAGAGTCAGGTGCAGACTGTGAGACCCAGGCGCTTAGAGAAGGCGAGAGGCCTATAGCCAGGACCTGACATAATGAGCCTTGGGTGCCCAAGATTATGTTGCCAGTTTGTGGTTTGTCCATTCCTGTCAGTAGGTACTCACCACTGCTGACCAAATGCACCCCACAACTCTTACCGTTTTAGAGTTGATCTGAGCCAGTCATCTGGCCATAACAATTTGGCATTTGTCAAAGTCACTCAGGTCTTTACTCTTGTCCATTTCTCCTGCATCTAGCACATTGACTGCATGAACCGAAGGACATTTGTCAAGAAACTATTACTATTACATTTGATTTTTGTTACTGTAATAGCTCCACAGTTTCTTCATTGTTTATGAAGAACATAGAGTTGATATAGGGCTTTGTTCTCATTGTAGCTATAATTAGCTGTCAAACCAAAAAGCAGACAGCTCAACATTTTTTCATCAGATTTATTAGTTGGATTTAATGTTTCGTGATGCTCTAAGAGCAAAGTGCTTGCATAGACTTCTACAACATCTATTATTCCAAAACATCTATATATTTTTACCAGAAGCCCTCCCCCACAAATTTTGTACACAGTTATCATCTTAAAGTATCAATATATTGTGTTATATTGCTCTGTTGTTAATTACACTCTACTTATTCTCATATATCAAAATCTAGCAGTTATTATCAGAGAAGCCATGGATCCTGGTACAAGGCTGGAGGATGTAATTTAGCTATGGCTCCCCAGGGTGTGCTTGTCAAACAGGTACTCAGCAGTCTTGTTGTTGTTGGAGTCCATCTTGGTGAGGTTGGTGATGTGGTCTCCCAGCTTCTTGATGGCCTCCACCTGCTCATTGAGGTAGTGGGTCTCCAGGAAGTCACAGAGCTTTATAGGGAAAGGTCAGATGTAAGACAAGAGACTGACTGTAACTTTTACATTTTTGGTCTAGCATAGTGAGTGTTTGAATAACTAATGGGGCCATACGTTTACAGTTTTGAATCAACAAATGTTTGTTGTTGATACGGTGCAGTGTATATTCTTTATGCAATTATTTGTAGTCCTGTGTGGTGCGAGGGTAGCAAGTGCTTTAAGGCCAGGCAGAAATGAAAACAACAAAAGATACCAATATGACAAGCAACGTTTCCGACACTATATCTTTCTAATGGCAATAACGGCTCCACACAGTCTCAAACTACACATGAACACAATTAACTGTGAGGTGCAGGTGACAAACAAGGAACCGAAATCGACAGCATAATTGGTGATGAGGAGCTGACGTGTCTGTGGGGTGAGCTGCTGCCATCATCTCCAGAGAGGGAAAGGGGAGGCAGCGCCACGCGGAGCAACCGTCACAAAATTCTAGATTACTAGTCTGCAAAACCTCTGTTTAAGTGGGCATTTACCGACATGCTGTAAAGATTATACTGTGAAAAACATAAAGTACACAATCAATTGTTGTGACAGTCCTGCTGTGTTCAATGTGATGTAAATGTGATGTCTGTCCAGGCATGATTACAGCAAGGAGGACATTTACATACTTACATGGGGGTCGACCTTGTCAGAGGAAATCTTGTGCAGGTCCAGCAGGGCCTGGTTCACAGTTTTCTCCAACTGCAGAGCACACTGCATGGCCTCCAGCCCACTGCCCCACTCATCACGATCAGGCTTCTACACAGGACAGATGGAACACAGGAGGTTTAGGGACGTACCCAGGCAATTGTATGCATGACTACAAAGAGCTAGTACATTTAACTTGTATATCTGGAACCAAACTTGGAACAAATGCCAACGAAGTTGGTAAACAACATCTCGGTTCGTAGTCCATAGCGCTTCCAAGGTGTCCACATGTTGTTGTTATCTTTATCTCTTCCAGGTACGTTAAATCATAATTTTTTGGGTATCAAGCCTAGAACCACAGTTGAGGACATCATTTTGTTTCGTGCTCTCTCAGCTTGACCTTTGCCTGTCAGAAACCCCACACATTTTTGTAAATAGTGGATTATATCTTTTTATGTGACAACACTGAAGACATGACACTTTGCTACAATGTGAAGTAATAAGTATACAGCTTGTTGAGTTATTGTGAGGGGACAGCAAATGACACTGTTATACAAGCTGAACACACTACTTTACATTGTAGCAAAGTGTCTTCAATGTTCAATGTTGTCACATGAAAAGATATAATCAAATATTTACAAAAATGTGAGTAGTGTACTCACTTTTGTGAGATGCTGTATGTTTGATAGAAGTATGTACAAGCTTGGCACACTCCAATTCTGAAATGGCTTCCCGGCCACCTTTCTCTTACACCATTGTGTCAACTTAGCATGAGTTACAATTATCTCAGCATTAACATGAACGACTTTAGAGTTTACCATGTTTGTTATTGTATTGACATCCAGGTGCTCACCTTGATGTCCTGGAGGAAGATGCGTCCTCCTCTCTTGTTCTGGAAGGAGAGCAGCTTGTCAGCATGCTCGCGCTCCTCCTCGCTGTTTTCCTTGAAGAAATGAGCGAAGCCAGGCAGAGCCACGTCGTCACGGGAAAAATAATAAGCCTGAGGGAACAAAAGCACAGCAAAAGCCATATGTAAAACATGAATCAGACCACTGTTTCGCATGTGTTGTCAACAAAGAAAACAATGCCTGATGGCTTAGAAATATGACCCTTTGTAACTACAATAGACCTGTCAAGGACCTAATAGCTGTCCTAGAATAGAGATTTCTAAGCTATATTTAAAAAATACAGAAAGAAGTATTACATTAAAACCCTGAGCTTTATATTATTCAATACTAAATAGTAGAGCAACATTGTCCTTTTGTGACCTACTACATTGTCCTTACCATAGAAGTGTAGGTGTAGGAGGCATAAAGCTCCAAGCTGACCATCCGGTTGATGGCTGCTTCACTGTCACGGTGGTAGTTCTGGCGGATCTGAGACTCCATTTCAACAGCTTTTTTTTTATTTCTTATCAAAATAAATGATACAAATTTAGTTTCTTCTTCAAAAGATAATGTGACAAAGGCAGAAGAGTTTCGTTCAAACACTGTTGAAGCAAAAACCTCTTTATGCGTTTAGTTGTGCGTTAAGTTTCTCTGCTACCTCTATTTATTCTTCCAAAAGCAATGCGTCACTGAAATCCAACCAGGTGAGTGAAATTAATCTTACAGTGTACTCCATGACGTCTAGAATTTCATTTATACACATGATTGGATGGTACCAACATAGAAATTGTATCTGTGTGCATATTTGGCTATCTTAGAAGAACAGAAAGAACTTTTGTTAGTATAATTGTTTTATTGATAAATTGCCTTGCTGGAGGTATGTATTGAAAACAAAGATTTGAAATCATTTTATTATAATAACAGCCTTGTTTCTAGTTATCAAAATAGAAACCAAAGAAAAACAAGTGTTTATCACACTTTTATAACCAAAATATTAGCATAATATTTGCATAAATACAAACACAGGAACTACAATAATGATTAGTTGCAGCGTCTGATCTGACAAATAACACACACACTCCAGTCGTTTGAGTCCTGAAAGTACACTAGTCTACCTAGTTCTTACCTAGCAACCAAAAAGGAATATTCTTAGTTTTCTAAGCTTTATTTGATAAAGAAAGAAGTATGAGATTAAAACCATGAGCTTCATATTTATATTATCTTTCATGAATTGACAGTAGGAATGTTTATTATACTGAACTAAGAATCTACTTAAAATAGTTAAGTTAATAGTTGAGTATGGGAATTTGCAGTAGTTGATACCTTAATCTCCTCTTCTACAATAAACCTCACTTCATATTTATTTTTGTATTTAGAGTACAAGACTGGGATCCATTAAAACTTGATGTAGCAATGTCAGCATATTGTCTTCACTGAAAACATTAACACCCGGAACAAACATTTCTAACTGTTCTACAGCATCCTGTTATTTGACCCATTTGTAAAAGTCACTGCATTAATATTTAAATGCCCAGAGTGAAGAATTAGGCCTTGTATACTATCGAGGGGTAGTAGTGTAACATGACTTAAAAAACTTAGTTTTTTTAGACATTTGGTGTACATGTTTTCCTAACTGTGACAATATTAGTTTATATTAAGCCAACATGATTTTTATCCAAGGTCTGAATAAATATCATATTAGTACATAAGTCTTCACATTTTTTCCTAGTCCCAGTTAAATTCTGTAATTTGAGCAGTGCTGAGTCAGGAACAGACATTATATATTCAGTGTCAGTCTTTCTGACAGACTCGTGTTCACCAAGCTGGATTTCTGCATTGTCATAATGACTCAGCATTTTGGAATTTTTAGGACATGTGCTAATAAAAATTTTCTCAACTGACTTTCAATACTGCATCAATATGTCCTGGCATGGCAACCTGCTGTGCCAGTGATTTCCAACACCCTCCCTTCCTCAATTGGATCACGGACACCTGCTTTGTTGTTAATTGCCCTGACCTGTTTCCTGTATTAAGGTCCCTGTTTAAGTTCCTCTGTTCCTAGTGTGTCTTTTCTTTTTTTGTTTGGCACATGCCATTAGTAACGACTGTTCTCTCTTTAGTATTTCTGTTTTCATAATTATTTTATTAAATGTTCTCCATTAGCCCTGCCCATCGGTCCTGCCAGTTGATCAGTTAATCACTTCAGTTGATGTGAATGTTGCAGTCTGTTCAGACGTGCTGAATGCAACCAATCAAGTGACCAATCACTATAAATCTCACTATAGTATCCAGAATGTAGTGGGAGGGGGTGACCCTTGATATCTTGATATACTTTAAATGCTGTTGTTAGGAACCACATTGCTTGTATTAGGTGATGCATCACCGCTTACCTCTTGTAACATGTCTTAAAACCAATGCAATATTGTCATGCCCTGGCTGCGAGCCCCTGGCCGTTTCAGGGCAAGCCTAAAAGTGAGGCCTCTAGCCCTCTCCATGCCATTGTGGGCTCCCCAGTCAGAGCAGCTGCAATCAGTTGACTCTGATTGGGGAGCCTACTTAGGTTCAGTTTTCACCACACCCGGTGTGGTTTATTGTTTGTGCTTGTCTCAACAGCTCACGGTTTGTCTCTGTTTAATTCTGTTTCAAGCGAATGCTTTACATGTTTTCTGTATATCGTTTTTATGTTAGTTAGTCCTTT
>JACXGK010000853.1:0-32768 GCA_016801125.1 Novumbra hubbsi
ACAACAACTAGTGATGATACCATGATTATACATGATTATCCCACAGGCAACAACAACTAGTGATTATACATGATTATAACAAGGGCAACAACAACTAGTGATGATACCATGATTATACATGATTATACCACGGGCCACAACAACTAGTGATGATACCATGATTATACATGATTATCCCACAGGCAACAACAACTAGTGATGATACCATGATTATACATGATTATAACAAGGGCAACAACAACTAGTGATGATACCATGATTATACATGATTATCCCACAGGCAACAACAACTAGTGATGATACCATGATTATACATGATTATAACAAGGGCAACAACAACAACTAGTGATGATACCATGATTATACATGATTATAACACGGGCCACAACAACTAGTGATGATACCATGATTATACATGATTATCCCACAGGCAAAAACTAGTGATGATACCATGATTATACCAAGGGCAACAACAACTAGTGACTAGTTTATTTGGAGATATGTTGAACTCATGGTTAGTTAACCACTACATTCTGTCTGTTTGGATGAGTCTCGTTTCATCAACCATTGAGTCTGTGCTACTTGTTATGCCACTATGAAACATTGTTTAATCCTGGGAACTCATTCATTGCTGCTCACAAATATGGTATATTTGTTGCTGTTTATACTTATGTGAACAAGGACTCTACCGTTTATGTTAGATCAGGACTGGTATGTGCATAAAGGTGTTCCCGACATGTAAGAATACTTTTGGTATTTGCAGATGAGTAGTGGGAAAAAGTTTGTGTACTATAAAATCCAAGGGGCAATTATCACAAGACTTACAACCACTGCTATAAACCAAAATATTTTACATTCCAGAAGTATTACATTAGATTTAAATTTTCAAGTCAATAAAAATATTCCAGATGTCAATTTCTGTACTGCAAAATGCATGTTGACATTCCATACTATTTACAAAATGTTGACATTAGTGAACTAGAAAATGTCGAGTTCTGCAATGGCCACGTCAAAGCCCAGATCTTAATCCTATTGACATGCTGTGGGGTGATTTGAAACGGGCACGCAAGAAACCCTGAAAACATCACACAGCTGAAAATATTCTGCATGGAGGAGTGGGGAAAACTTTCACCCAGTCAATATCAGAGACTGTTAGACAGTTATAGGAAACATCTTACTGGGGTTATTTCAGCCAAATGGGGCAATACCAGCTATTAGGGCATACGGGATCCTAACTTCTTCCTCAGTGGGAAATGGCATCTTTTTAAATATTTTGTTAAATAAATTATATCAGGATTAAAATGTAATATTTTTGGGTCACTTACATTACACTTATCTATAGATACTGTTTGAAGGAAGAGATAAAATGATGATATGTACATATTTCTAATTCTTAATTTATTCACATGACTGTATGGATAGAATAACTTAATGTTAAGCTAGTATAGTAAAATCTAGGATGAGGATGAGACCATTGCAAATGACGTTCCCGTTAACACGAATAGGACATGGCGGAGTAAGCTCGAAAAGTTCTATACGAAACAAACTTGACTGGAGCCAGCATACAGCTGACTAGTGCAAGCGAATAACCAATCGAACCTGCTAACTGGAACTAGCTAAGCGCTAACACTTACAGCGCAACAATTGCAAAGTTCTTAAACAATAAAATGTAATTATATCAATCCTCGGGATATTGTTTGGAGTTGTTCTCAAAACATTTTTTTAATGAAAACAGTACAGTAACAAATTCGTTTTGCACCTAGAGTGCACCACCATCATGGCGTTATATTTTCAACATGGGTTTTTGTTAATAGTTCTAAAACTATGATGCGGCGGTTCCAACCATCTACATACACTCTTAACAGGCAAGTAATCAAACTATATCGAAATTTCCATTGTTCTTTTGTACTATACCGACCTGGTAAACAGGATTAATGATGACAAAACCATGGCTGTTTCTTCAAGTTACGAGAACGCGTAGCTGTTTGGATCGTAAATTGATCGCAACGCGACCACGTCTCTCTGCATCCTACTGGCCAACGGTAGTGTCCTTCAATATATGTTATTCATCCCAATTTTAGACAATACATAACCCCACATGTGACCATACATTTTGTGTGGTTTACATTCAGTCAAATCCCGCTGCTTAGGTCAGGTTCCACATTTAACATTAAGCTACTTTCCCCACCCTTTTAGCTTGCCAACTTGTTAGAGCCTCATATTTGGCTAACAGCACACAAAGCCTTTGAGAAAACTAACTACCTAGCTAGCCACTAAAGTAGCAATAACTTATTGTTTTGACAGGACAGGATTTGAGGTACGTGAACAACTGCCTATTGTCCTGCTTCACTCTATCCCAGTATTAGTCGTGCTGCGTCTCATGTATTTAAAGTTAATGTCCGCTGAGGTAGGTCATTGTCTTGGTCTGTGCCTTGGGTGAAGTTTGCAGAGTGGTGAATAAATTGGCTGTTAACAAGGCACATCCGGAGGGGAACATAACAAGTCTACAGTATAAATAACAATTCAGTGGACTTGAGGTCCACTGAAAAGCAGGTGCAATTAGAAGTGAATGCTAGAAACCATATAGAGACTAAACTATAATGAAAGACATGTAAACTAGATGTTTCAAATAACAAACGTGTATTTACGTGTTTACCCTCAATTCCACAACTATTTTCTTCCAGTGAAATGTTTAATGCGATTTGTAAAAGCCAGAACCGTATTCAAAATGCGCTTGTGTGTTGAGAACTGAGAGAGTGATGGAGAGAATAAAAAGAAAATGGAAAGAGGGGAAAAAAAGTGTGGGAGATGGGGACTTTAATGATAGTTCAATAAAAGTCAAGACATGCCGGTTGTTAGCTTAATATATCATCCTCTGGGAAAGCTCAATAACGTAAGACTGGATCAGTTGTAGCCAGATTATTGTTACCTAACAGTTAATATGAATTAATCATTATGGGGCCAGAGGGACAATCTGGGAGACAAAACAGAATCTTACAGAAATAAGAACGGCATGGAAAATTAATTATACGCAGAATACTACAAAGCATGTGCAATATTATCATCTTATTAAGTATCACATTACTGTAGTGAAATGTTCCTTGCACAATGACTCAGAACAGAGGGAGAAAAAGAGAGACAGAAGCACAAAGTAGTTTGCACCAGGATCATTACATGCAATATAACTCCACATTATGCATTCATCCAGCCTCTATAACAAACATCAGACCCTCACCTCAAAGCTAGTTCTCAACAGTTGCATGTCGACAGATTTTTCCCATTTGCATAGACTCTCTCCATCCTCTATCAGCTCTCTCATACAAGGATGAAGGATTGTGGGAAAATGTGTGTTTGTTGATTAGAAGGAAAAAGTCCAAAAAAGAAAAAGTCTGTTGTGCATCCTCGGGTTAAGGATTATGGGGATATGATGTGTTTTTCCACACATCCAGTATTAAACAAAAAAAACGTGATTCAAACACAATGTCTCATAATCAATAACACCAAGACTTTCTTTGTTCTGAACTCCATATTTATTGTTTCTGGCGCTGTCCTTGGTGCTAATGTTGGTGGTGTGTAAGTAATGTCAGGTCACATGTTATTGACAAGTGTTAAAATAATTTTTTAAGAGAAACTACACACAACACAAACCGTTAAAGGCATATGCTGTCAAATTGGTATATCTGTTGGCACCTTCAGCATTCCATGTACTAGAGCTTGGTAGGAAAAGCCTTAAAATGCATGCAAATAAACATGAGCAAATAAACACAGCCTTACATGGACTGTTTGTGTACAGTTTATAAGCCCTACTGTGATGCTATGCAAACATCCTTGTGCAAACACAACATTTTCTCTGTGCTCTAGGCTACATGTATTACTCTAAGAATGGCATCCTGGAAGTGATGGGTTTTGTTCACTGTCAGGCAGTGATTACATGTCTGTTTAATCGGTTTATACTTTATGATTAAACCATACTCTCGCCCTGCCTTTAAGACGCTACTCCATCTACGTATTTTCTCTCAGGGTCTTCTCTCGTCCAACATGCCTAACGTGTCTATTATTTACCATCTTGCCTTTTAAGTTGCTCTGTAAACTATGCAATTCACACTGGTGGGATTTAAGCTAGTGGAAAACGGAAAAACATCTGTCTTTGTTCTGGGTTTCCTTTTATTTTCCCTGTAAAGGTACTCAATGTCTCTCTGAAAAAAATGGGAAGAGAGAGGGAGGTAAAGAAGGGAAATGGTGACAAGCCAGTGGAGTTAGAGGAGCTGGTGTAGGTTACAAGCGTGTTCCACTTTGCCTTGGCTAATTCTTCATGTTGCGACAGTTACAACAGGCCTTTTGAGTCTGGCTGGTCTGCATATGAGGCTAAAACTCCAGTTCATCATTAGCACTTTAATATAATGTGATCTAAATGTTCCATGTGAATGAGGCCAGTGAACCAGTACATGCTTACCCAGCTGCGAGGTTCTTCCCTCATATTATGCCTTAATGGTTGTTCTACAGACCTACTCAAATAACACCAGACCAAGCAAATACTTTTGCTTCGATGATAACGTAACACATTTTCCACTTCGACTCTACGTTAGTACTGAGGATCATTTGCTTTCAAAAAATGGCTGACATGACATCATTCTGCTTTGGTGTGAACACTGTCACAGGTTACAGACATAGAGTAGAAGGCTCCAAACAGTGAATACGTTATTACCATGTGTCATGTAAGATAGATGTTAAACATGGGCTACAGGAATTCCTTCTCTCCTTTCTAAACACTTTTCTTTCTGGCAAATAAATCTTGCCGCCATGTGTTCTTAAGCCGGTGTCAGGCGAGTGAGGAATACTATTCTAATTGATACGCAAAGCAGACTATGCTGCTGGCAATGTTGCTGTGTAGACATGGCTGTGCACTTACACAAGCATGTCTACACACACAGTCACTCAAACACACACACACACACACTTCTCCAGATCAATACACAGGCATCAACAGGCTTGTGGGGGGAGGGATTAAGAGAGAATAGAGACTCGAATAGAAGAAATACAGTTTGTGTGTGCGCATGTGACCTGAATTTTTAATGCAAAGCGGTGAATATAGCTTTAGTCGCCATGGTTAAATTATCGATCAGACTTCATTTGTTTTCCACTGGCTCTCATGACTCACCTCTAGTGTTTGAGGAGAGTCATGCTGTGTGCAGTCTGAGAATGCCTTCAGGTGAATGTTTTATCGCAACTAAAAGCATCATGGATGGATGTGTTGACTTGTGTTGCTGTTACATCGAATACTGATCAGCTCCCGAACAAGAAGGAATGGGATACACACCAACACACAACCGTCCTTCATTATAGCTTTTCAGCAAGTGCAAACGTTCAGCGGAGATGTAGACGTCAACATCAACTGAATGCTCCCACATCAAACTCTAAGTTTGATCATGAAAACAATCTTATCTTCTGCCTTGTCTCCTGCACAACATTAAATGGATAACTGCTGTAGCCTCTACTAAGAGTTGCAACATTAAAAGCTGAACTGATTGGTCAGAGGTTATATGTTTCCTGTGACTAAGTATATTTGTCGGAGAAAATATACATTAGAGAGGGAATGTCAATGGCAAAGGGGTTTAGCGTTCTGTCTGCCTAACATAAACACTAGGACATGTCTTCTTCTCAAAGCTAGATGATTAACAATCGATGATTACTTGATAAACATAGTTGCCACACATTTAAAGGTGGTCTGTTTGGTATTTTTAGATTATTAATGTTCTATTAATTGAGTAATGTGTGATTGTGAGTTGTATGTGTGATTGTGAGTTAGCAGTTAATGTAAGCCAATTAACATTCTTCATAAAATGTTCATCATCTCAGCTGCTGCATCTTAATTGGCTACTTCCAATAATAACCTATATATTTTTATTAAACCTGTCTTTCTTATTCACAAAACAAGAATATTGGTAAAAAAAAACACATGCATTTTAATGGTTATATAAGGTTCACTCATAATGGTTGACAGAACTATAACAACATTAACAACTCAGTGTATGGACTTTCAAAAAACTGAAGAAGATATGTTTCACTGATCCTTCCCGATAAGCAAGAGTCAAACACATCATTTAGAAACATAGCCTTTTTTTTACATCAGCTCCTCGATAACTTTCTTGTAGTTAAATTTCATGGGAAATCTTACAGCAGTCACCATGGTCCAAAACCCAGCCTTTCAATATGGCGGAAATCCCTTCTGAACAGGATAAGAAAAGTTATTGAAGAACGTATTCAATTAGATGGTGCTAAGCTGAGCTAAGGTTTGGCTTTATGCTAAAATAACTGTTAATATTTTTGTATTCAAATGGAAAAGGTATTATGTCATTGACACCACTTGCATAAATAAGCACGACGGCTATGTCACGCTTCCTCATGAGACACCTCCCAGCTGCCAAAACGACAGGATCAGAAGTGGAGATGTAGAGAAGGGAAGGTCTCCAGAGAATTGAGAATGCCACAGATGTTCCAAATATAGCCTTGATTTATGGTCCTGAAAACAGGAGACATGAATACTGCATCTCCTCTGCGTTTCGCAAAACCCATCGAAGTGCGTTTTAATGTTTAGGCACACATCAATGGAGAAGGGAGGGATCTTTAGAGTAAGAGCTGTTATATTTGCATCTAAGGGTCTCTTACACCAATAGGCCAGGGAAGAAGGGTATCCCTGAAGGGCTCGAACACAACATTTACTTAAAGGAGTAAGTACAGTATATTGTGGAAGGCATAATGAGGCACACCTACACTAAGACACTCACCATGCACGCCAACAGCCCACATGAAGACGAGATGATTGGCATCGCCAGAGGAATAGACACGTGTAACCCTTCCAATTAGTGGTATCTGTTTCAGTCCATCACATCATATCACTGTTCTTAAACACGCCTCCGCTGTAATGTGCCGGCTGAGGCCACGCGATGGCATGTTAAGCATCGGCTGATTGATGCTTAGTTGGAGTGTCGGTCGGTGGGCCTCGCTCCCCTGCCCTCCCGAGATGTTATCAGGTGTCACCGTCTACATCACAGAGAACCCTTCAGACAAGCACAGTCGCCAGTGCTGTCATGTTTCCCTTTTGCTGCTATCATTACTAAACCTTTCAGCATGTTGAATTAGCCCCAGAGCTAGAAGCCCCAGTTAGCTGACACTATCTGCCAACCGCGTCGTCACTGCCTGTATTCCCCATTCATCTCTTTTTCTTACGGATCAACTCGCACCTTCAAAGTGAACTTGGAGAGCCTTTGGTCTTGACGACATGGATGTACTCCCCAGGCTAAAGGTTTTTAGAAAAGTGTTCTTTCCGTGTGAATTGTAACTATGGGGGGCACGCTGTGGAACTGAATCACGCTGTTGTGCTGATGTTAGAAGGAGCTTGGGGGAGCTAAGTATACTGATTAATAAATCCTCAGAGGCGCTCAAACCTAAGCTATGAACATGTCATCAGAATTTTGACAAATGTACTTGTATAGAACCAAATTAAATCTGTGATTCCTTTACAATTTATAGATGACAAAGTAAAAACAGTATACTGAGCTGGTATTGTGATGTTTAAACTTGTTTTCTTGTGCCCAAGGAAATTTAAAAAACATAACATCAAGTTAGCGGGATGTCATATCACTCTGATAAGTGTAATTCCTTCGTAGTCCTGGTCTGGCTCAATATAATATTACAGTGGGTTCCAGGCTGGCTTTTGGACCCTGTCTTGAATACAATCCGGCCTGGGCTGTTTACCGAGGATTCTTTGACGTCTTTGAAATGCTGCCGTTCAGTCAGAGCTCTGAATAGCATGGAATAATTTCTCTCTGGAAAGGTTTTACCATGTTGATGTGTTAATAAGGGGTGATGACAGCCTGTCAGTCTGCATCGCACCACAGCATAGCATCCATGGCAGGTGTGGACTCTAAAAGATGTTGCCCTATCAATGAGTCACTTTCTTCTGCCTTTAACTCTTCAACAGAGCCACCACAGTCAGGAGCCATTGCACTCTTTATGCTTTCTCTGACAAATATCTTTACCACAGTTGGTTTAGGGCCAAAATCCCCCATCCCCCACGATGCAGAAGTTGCAGAGTTGGGGCCCCCTCTTCACCCTCAGCGAGTGGTTGAAGAGGAGCTGGAATACATCTGTTGTTCAGCACAACGCCTTCAGTGTCCCAGGGTCAGTGTTGTCTGGGCCTCTCGCGTTGCTCATCCTGAGCATAGTAAACTCCCTTTTCACCCGGCTGGATGTGATGAGAGGGGCTCATGAGGGAAAGGGTGAAGGGGGGGGCACCTGGAAGTGGATTGGGTATAGTTTGTGTGTTATGGGAAGGGGGGGGGGGAGCAGGGGCGTGTACAGGATTACTAGGGGGGGATAAGCCGTGCAGTTGAGCCCACGGAGGACGGCTCGTCAAGTCTATTGGAAAATAGCTTTTGCTCATCCCTGAATTGGTCTAGCCTTTTTGTACATACCTTTGGGAAGAGTGAAAGAAGTGTTGTAGTGATCATCATTCCCCCTCTCACACACTCACACCCTCACGCCCATTCCATTCCTGCCCAGGAGACGGGAAGCATGAGCTTCTCTTATTTAGTGGCTTGTTTTGTGCATCTTGTGTTTCTACAACAAAATATGACCTACTAATTATTTTCCTCCTGCTTTGTTTTAGTCTTTTTCTCACCCCCATTTATGTTGTCTGTTTACTTCTCTGTTGTGGAATACAGTATTGAGGAAACCTCCTTTTTGTAGCTGAGCTCGGCATGTACCACACCAGTTCTGTGTAAGGCACGCCTTCAAGTAGAGCTAATAACTGCCCCTTTCATCTGCCTCGTTAAATCTAAGATCAAACAAGATGAAGTAAAGCAGGAATGAGACACTGCACTCTAGCCGACAGGTAGACAGGTAAGCAGCCTCGGAATGCAGTATTCAGTAAAAATTGAGTTTGATTAATTATTCACTTCAGTGCTGTATTGGTTGTGCAAATGCTGTAAAGCATCGTAGAATAAAGAAATTGCTAGGTGGGTTTTAGTGGGTAATGCAACAATCTTTTATAAATATGATATCTGATAGTGGCCTTAAAAGTTAGCTAAGTGAATATAAAAATATGTGCAATTAATATATACTGCTGCCTTCCTAAATAATGCACCTTCCAAAACGTTGTCAACATTCCCGATAATGCTGCCTTCCTGAACATTGTCAACACTCCCGATAATGCTGCCTTCCTGAACGTTGTCAACATATCCGATAAGGCTGCCTTCCTGAACGTTGTCAACACTCCCGATAATGCTGCCTTCCTGAACGTTGTCAACACTCCCGATAATGCTGCCTTCCTGAACGTTGTCAACACTCCCGATAATGCTGCCTTCCTGACACTTCTCTTTTACTTCGAAGATCTTTGCCTGGATGTTGGCTCACCAACTCAAGCTCAACCTCAAGACACAGGTAGTAATCCAGGCACTTGCCTTCTCACATCTGAACAGAGGAAACTCACAGCTGGTCGGGGTCCCTGCATGTTCCCTGGCTCTCCTATGACCCAGTGCTGATGCTCTTCCCCCCTCACTCCACTAGCTTATAGGTGAAGCTTACATCCGTTACAAAACCTTGTTGCATGCAGATGGAGCAGCAACAAAAATTTCTCTATCCTACCTTCGGGCTGCTTAAACGTTACATCCCTACCCAGCCCTTGATTCTGCCCCTTTGGTCCTTTGGCTGTCACACCCTTAACGGAGGGCAGCTCCTAGGTGAGTTTTAGTCAGTCAAATTACCTCATAGGAACTCAATTCAATTATATCTTGATTACACATTGAACAAAGTAATTTGAGAGTTCTTAAAACACAACTGCACACTCAATTAACCCAATTGGTACTGCCTATTGATTAATTGTTTGATAACCCTTTGTTAATTAGGATATCACTGGGTGCTTAAAATATTTGGTTCTGTTGATTACTTTAACAATGTTTGCAGGTTTTGAAACCCAATTCACTGGAATTCTTCACAGCATGACATCTCCCCCTTAAGACGCTCTTAGGGGAGTGGAGGTGTTAAATGAGAAAAATGAGCCTGACGCGTTTTATCAGAGGTATTTGGGTCGCAAAATAAACAACTGTTTTACAAACATGAACTTGATATAAACCGTCCCTCCGTTTAGATTTAACTTTGCTAGCTATCCAGGTGCAGAAGTGGAATAGAAAGAGAATTGCCACGTACATGTCTTTGCAGGTTCACCAGGATGTAGTCAGACACTGAACACCGTAGATAAGAGTAGGATGTGTCAAACAGAGATAGAGGCTCAGCACTGTCAGATGAATGAGCTATTTAAGATGCAAAGGAGGCTCTGAATGTCTGTTAAAGCCATGTTGAAGAACAGTGAAGCTGCTAGATACTCAAAGAGTTAGGGAAGATATGCTAGGAAAGACAGACAGTGAGAAGGACTAAGGATTAGTCCCACAGTAGCTCAATTGGTAGAGCAGTTTGTACAGCATGGCGCTGGCCAGACCTGAGGTTGTCAGGAATGTGGACACTCAATACTAGAAGTCCCTCTGGATAAGGGCGTCAGTCAAATTATGTCAATAATTACCTCCTAATAGAAACACAAAGGAGGAATTCAAACATACAAGCTTGAATGCAACACAGTTAGTCTTGCATGGTCACCATTATTTTTTATTGACATCTGTCAGCAAGCCAGCAGCAAAAAAATATGAGTTACCAGGTGATGACAATTTGAAACGTATCCTCTTTTTGAAATGTCATCTTCTAAATGTTAACAAAAAGGCCAAAATATTTGTTGAAAACACCTATTGGAGATGCTTTGAAAGTCAGTCAAGTCAAAAGGTGTTGCTCAAATGGCAATTGTTGTAACTAATTGCTAGTTATTTTCACTCACTTAGTGACTTGTTTCTCAGCCTTCTAGAAGGCATAACGTGTCATTTATCTTCTTCAAATCAGTCCCACCCATTGCAAGTCAAATTGTGAGTAGTTGATTTTACTGTCATTCCGAAATGCTGTGAAATGATGAGAGGAGGGGCTTTCTACAGAGACAACCAAAAACATTTCTAATTGGATATAAATTGCATTTGCATTAACCACTCTCTTTAAAAAAAAAAATGAAAAAAAATAATTACGAAAAACATGAAGAAAAATCAATATGTTTAAAATATATATACAGATTTATATTAATAGTAATATATTTTAATTGTTTTCATTATTATTGGGGCTTAACGGTTTATTACATCCAACGAATAGAGTAAAAGTATTATTGTTTTTAAAGTATTTGTTATCGGTTCTCTCTGCCTAGTCAATCTCTTTTCTACAATGTGCCCAGCCTACACAGAGGTTATCTGGTTACTCTCTCTTAGGGACTCTGGCTGGCTCATCATTTAAGTACTGGTGGGTGTGCGTGTGGAGGCAGCGGCTGGTCACATTACTCTAAGCCGGTTGGCTACTGGGGTACTGATGCCCAAAGCACAGGAAAGGGTATGTTACAGAAGGTGTCTGCACTTCCACTCATTACTGACAGAGCAGTCCTCTCCACGCACTACTCTTGCTTCAGAGATGTGATGTTGTGTGTATGAAGAAAGAGACTGATGCAGCTGAGTGCAACCTGTAGGAAAGGTCTGTTTACTCAGTTGCGAAGGGCAGACTATGACTGTTACTGATAGTTACTCTTTTACACCAGATGAAAAAGGACCCAGCGGTGATCTATACAACCTACACATAACATACTATTCAGACAGCCATTCAGGAGTTACTATAGATCAATTTACATTTGGCACACATTCAAAACTCAAACCGCCACATTTCTTGTTCCACAGGGCTTCCGAGCAACTTGAAGTTCTTGGCAGGCAGTATTAGAAGATTAAAGAGACTTAAACTAATGCTGTTCTCTGTTGCCTGTCCGTGATGCTACAATGCCTGCCCATACAGCTTTTCTGTGGAAGGCTTACTGTGCTCATTTGTTAGAGCTACTGTTTCACCATCTGGTTCAGTCACTTAGCAGAGAAACTGAGGTAAATAAAGGCAAATTAGTCCACTGAACAATAAACCTCCCAGTTGATATGAATACAAATATTTGTCCAAGAGAGGTCCAAGAAATAAGCACACATCAGAAATAAAAAAATGCCCCCTTTCATCGCCTGCATTATGTTTTGGGAGAACAAAACAATATTACTTTAAAATGGACACCCAATTAAGATCTGTGAGTCATTGATTCCACTAAGATGGTTTAAATTTAAGGAGGCTGTCTTTTCACTTCCCACATTTCCAGAACAGCTGTTCCCCTGAAAGGCAAGGGGATTTTCACAGTTAGAAATGTGTGCTGTGGTGAGACACTGCACACATAGTACCAGTAACATGCCAGCAACAAACCCCATCAACGTGGAGCTGGAGCACGTGTGCTTAGCGGGGCAGCGCAGAATACTGCAGAACGCTAGGAGAGACTGTGCCGTGGTAGAGATACAGGCTTTGTAATATAAAGCTCTGCATATCTGCTAACAAAGGCCAGTCGGTATTTGTCAATGTTTGCCAGCGGCTGCATTGCCATTGAGTAACTGTAAAGACCAGGAGCATGTCTTTTCTAAAGAAAGCCTCCTAGGGCTCAAAGCAAGGCTTCCTGGGGAGAGAACGGGGATCGCAACCACCTACACAAATAATTAATCGCAGGAAGTAAAGGGAGCTGGGGGCATTTTACCCCTGGATTATCAGCCCCAAGGGGGGGGTCGACCCCGGGTGCCCCAGTAGGTGTAGGAGCAGGAGGGAAATGTCAGGACGGTGAGGTCTGATAGACTGTTCCTGTCAGAGTATTCCCTCCACTGGGAGTATGAAAGGGCCTGAACATTGATTTTAGTTCATGGAGTCAGGACGAAGGAAGGAACAGGGTAAGAGAATACCGAGAATAGACAGAATGGAAAGGACTTAAAAGTAGCAGTCATTCTGAACAAAATGTGGCTGAGCAAAATGTAAAAAAAAAAAAAAAGGATGACACTGTAAATACATTATTCAGGGGATATCTCTTCAACAAATGTCATTACGTACAGTGCCTTCAGACCCCTTCACTTTCTTCCATTTTGTTGTGTTAATCTTAATTTATAAACAATTGCATTTTTTTCAATCTACACACCATACCCCATGACGTGAAATGGGATTTGCTGATGATTCATGAAAGGTAAAGCAGAATTGTCAGCAGAGGGATTTAAGTTCTTCATGAGGTCCACACGGCATATCGCACACATGGAGGGCAGAGATTGAGTTAGGTTTGCTGATATAGTGTCCATATTATGATTCTCATTCTCACAAAGACTTGAGTAATTTTCACTAGAGGTTGAGTTATTGTCAGTAGAAGTTTAATTATACTGGATGTTAATTGATTCACACTAGTATATGTGTGATTTTAAACAATAGCAGAAAGGCCATCACTTGAAATGCATACATAATGTAATGTATTCAGACCTAAATAACCAGATGAGGGTAGACCTAACCAATCAGTGACATAATAATCAATCAAGTACAAGGTGAGAGTGAAAACCTGCAGACACTCGGCCCTCCGTGGTGTCTGCTTTCGCATATTGCACAGAAGGGGGCAGTGAATCATAGTGTTTTATCAAATAGAGAATTTCCAGCTCTAAACAATGGACAAGGACAAAAAACAATATTGGATGGTCTTCGGTGGCACTGCATTAAATGCAATCCAGAAATGCTACTGCCTTTTTTGTCTCTGAGGTCATTTAAAATGGACTGAGGCTAAGTGGAATACTGTCCTGTGGTCTGATTAATACATTTTTTATGAGGGCTAAAGCGGAAAGGAACCATCCGGCTAGATATCAGTTCACAGTCAGCATCCGTGATGGTATGGGGGTGCATTAGTGCACACGGCATGGGTGACTTGCATTGTGAAGGCATGTTAAACAATATATATAGGTTTTGGAGCAATATATGCTGCCATCCAGAACAACTTTTTGAGGGAAGGCCTTGCTTTTTTCAGCAAAACAATGCCAAACACATTCAGCACGTATTACAGTAGCTTGGCTCCGTAGTAAAAGAGTCTGGGTGATAAACTGGCCTGCCTGCAGTCTAGACCTGTCACCTATTGAGGACATTTGGCGCATTATGAAAAATATGACAAAAGAGATCCCAAACTGTTGAGCAGCTACTATTATATATCAAGCAAAAATGGGAACACATTTCACTTTTCAAAACGACAGTAACTAGTCTCCTCAGTTCCCAATCCATTACAGGGTGTTGTTAAAAGAGGTGATGCAACACTTTGATTAACATGCCCGTGTCCCGATTTTTATCAAATTCATCAAATGGGCAAGTTTTTGTAACAGAAACAACACAAGTACTGGATAACTGGACGTTCAATCACAGAAAATATTTTCTTAATTAGGGAAATGCTGGATCTGTAAAAGCCTTTTGGATTGGTTTTCTTAGACTAGGATATAGCCTTTGGACCATTACAAACTGTTTTATCTGTTTTTAAGTCTTGCCAACAATTGTCTAGTGTGGGTTCAATTGTTAGTTTCTTGCATGAGTGGAGAAATCAGTGGAGTTGCATAAGTAGGGCATGGCATTTGACAGGGAGGAAAATTGACGAAGTAGCAGAGAACAATGAGCCTTCTGGACAGAGATGCATAGTGCATTTTCAGTAGACACAAACCTCTCCTTTCTCATGAACAGGATATTCTCCCACCTCATAAACCATGATCTTGTGATGCTCATATATTGATTTTGTGTGTGCCAGGTTAATGTCACTGCTGTCTTTAGAGGACTCTGGAAGAGTTTTAGTGTAATTAGGATGTCTCATTAAAGCATGACAAAAAATCAAACGTATCTCTTTTTGTCTCAGTCAAGTTGGTCTCTGCATTATTAATGCAGACTCAAAGATCTCAGTTAATGAGCCAGAACTCCCTTGCTCTCTCAATCACTCTCTTTTCCTATCGCTCACACTCGATCACACTCTGTCACTCTATCAGTGGATGTGATGCAGATCAGGCATGATTTGTCTATGGAGGCTCCCTCTAATATCCCTCTGGCATTTCACATTTTTACATTCACTTTCCGGTGAATTAGCAAGCCCTTGTATCTAGGGGTAGTGACAACTGAGAATTTGTTTTTTAAGATACCCTGTTGGTTTCGTAGATTCTTGGCAGGGACGTCATTGTCCCATATATCCCATAATGCGTTACTTTAAGAAGAAGTAGCAAGGGTAAGATCTGAGATCCAATTAGATAAAAAAAAATCGCCATGTGGTATACACAAACCAACCTAGCTAATTTACCATAAACAAGCATAAAAAAACTACAAAACATTAGCCTCAGGTTAACCGATCACAGCAGGGTCAAATAATAATGTGTTGATCCACTATTCCATTGTCTATCTGCCAGTGAAGGCAGATTAAAGCAGCTCGGAAACTAGTCACACGATGTATGTAGACCAACATGTAGATACAGGTGGCTCTCCTCTCCGCCTCTTTTGATCCATAAATAATATGGATGTTTATGACAGCAGAGTATTCTTTCCCTGAGTCAGTATCTTTCAAATGTTTCTGTTCTCCAAGAATCCCTGGAAGAATAGCTCATGTCCTGTATGGGCTAGTACCTTGGTACTACATTTTAAAAGCTGTACAGATGAATTGCCATTATTACAATGTCAGAGCATGCAGAGATAAAAGCAAGTGGATGCAAATGATTTGCTAAACTCTGAAAATTAAGTTCACGATTTGTGTTAAATATACTAGCACAAATTATTTGAATTTATGGTAATGTTTCAAAACAGATGCAGCGCAGAGTGCTTTTGTAAGAGGAACAATCAATCATCTTCTAGAGAGAAGGTTTAGCAGCACTATTCTACAAATGAATTCATAGAGCAACAGTAAGTGTTGCAAGGTATTATCATCCATTTCCTGCAAGACTGGATCTTTGAACAGATGTATTTTTTTAGCATGAGGTAAAACTACAGCATGTAGCTAAAGTTCCCATTAATGCTCCATGTTGTAACTAGTTAGTCATTTCTGAAAAGTGCATAAAGACCCACACCCCACGGGCAACTGTCTTACCTTAATCACCATGACAGGCACTTTAAAACACATTTGCTAAGTGTATCTGGTGCTGTGGGGGTATTTTAGGTAGTCTATGTAAAGGTTATGTTTCAGAAGTTGGGGTGGACCATCTGTGCCTGTGCTGAGAGAACCTTTGACAGGGATGAGCAGGAACTACTAACAACCACAAAGCAGACGTTGAGAAACCAGGGAATGCCATTGATTAAAAACTTACTCATGCCTCAGACAACTTCAAGGACATTTCTAGCTGCGGAGATCTTTATACGGACTGAATTGGACAGGCTGAAGATCGTGGAGACAATGTGTGACTGGATTTGGACGGGTCATATGACGATACCACAGCTGTGCTTAAATGTGACATATTTTCATGAACATGACCTTTGTCAGACATACTAGACATTGGGAGAACTCACTACTGGTAAGATAATTACCACTGTGCAAATGTATGTATTTATATTGAGAATGGAAATGTGCCAACATGTCTGTTACGTTCCTTCTACGGCAGACAGAGGACAAGGCCTGTCACTCCGCCTTGCAGCAGATAAACTAAATCAAATCTAAATCCAGCCTGCAACATTGCTTGTTCTGTAGTCTCCGGAAAGATATATCTGCTGAGCATTATAATCTATGTTCGCACAATGATGTTAGGTGGTCAATGATGTTAGGGGGTTTTGTGCTTAACAAAGTATGCAAGCGTACAGAGGAGATGGTGGCTGTTTACTGTAGCTGCTGCAACAAGAAAGCCAACACATATTTGAAATGAAAAGTTGTTTGAGGCAGATGTTTTTGAGGGACGTCTTCAGTCACTTAACTGGACTGAATGTGGACTATAGGGGACTATAGGGGAAGGATTATTGATGTGATTGGAAAAACTGACAGCTTTTCTAAATAAACTGGTTAGTGGACCAGCCCATATGGGGATTCTCACTGTTCATGTGGGCTTTGTGAAGCTTTAGACAGAGTATGTTATTGCCTCAGCAATTCCCAAATGTAAAATAACTACCTTGAATCCAGCTTCTCTCACATGGACACAATCAAGATAAAAATGAACATTTGTTTCTATCACTGCCTGCAGTGTAACAAACTTATTGGAGAAGGGGATGGGGGGTTCTTGGACAGACAGACCTTCTCCCAGAGGAAGAGCAGCTCCATCTTCTGACGACTGAGTTCCACGTGGGGGTCCAGCATTTGCCACCATTAGACTAAAACCGATGTTCACTGCTTAGCAGTCATCGCTTCAAGCTAGAGCATCTTCTAAACAGTGGCTGAACTGACATGGCTTTCTATTCTTCATATTGCCTTTTGGAACTACTGATTTGGAAGAATAAATAGCACACCAAGAGATCCTAATTAAAGTACACGACCATTATAGAACATTACCGGTAGAACTGCAAGTTCATGAACCCCAGACAGCATTGGTCTCAACTATGAAGTTTCCTCAGTGGTATTCAATAATACTTTTTCAAATCAGCACACAGACTGCTGCCACTTTCTCAGTGTCTTTCTGGCTGTTTCCACTGGACAGTGTTATCCCCTTTATCAGTCTCAGTGACTGGACCAGATGGCTCACCACCCGGAGCCTCACAGACATGCAGTCTGCCCAGCCAACCAGCGAGCCCATAACGAGACTGCAGAGTTACTATCAGCACACTCACTGCAAAATGATGTGCGTGTGTTGTGCTGCTATCTTCACATTTTATTAACTTGCTTTTAAAAGAGCAACAGGTAAGAAATGACCAAGGGTTTGTGTGATGATGTTGAAAATAATCCCATACTTTGAAGGGCAAGCAAAAACATCTGTTGATGAATTTTCTACACAAAATGAAACCACAATTGTTAAATGTCCATGCTTGAACAAGTAACCAGCGGATTTGAAACCTGCTTTAAAGAACTGTGGAGCATTGATGTTTCATTGGATTCAAGCTGCCTTCGCTTGCGCTGCAGGAACCAACATGCACCAAAATGCTTTGGGAAGCACAAGCCAATGCAAAGAAATGACATGAATTGGCTGCGGGCAGAGCTGGGACATTGGCCATGACATGAAAGACATCCCAGGCGTGGAATCTTGATCATTAGCATGTTGGCCTTTGATAGTAGATGGCCATGGGGATAATGGGCTCACTGTGACATTTCCCCCAGAGGAAATGTCCCAATCCCCCAGTGCCACTGGAGAGTAAATATAACTTCCCTGCCTCTCTGTCTGTCACACACATTTGTAATTGTCATAAATGGCATTTATATCTACGGAAAATACCCAAATGGATGCAGATCCATCTAACGTACATTTGCTAAATTTAAAGGCAGGGCCATTTCCGCCAAGCGCTCTGTCTTGTTAAGATGGTGTCCCCAGGCTGATATCCAATCTAAAGGTTTCCCTGATACACAACAAATAGACGGGTGTTACAATACCGTCATCAATATTAAGGTTTTAGACGCTCACACTTTCAAAGCCCGGCACAACATGTTCAGAAAGACATTGAGCATTTATACAATAAGGTAATTCACACCATATGTGCTGGTAAGATTGAATAGTTCCAAAAGTCTTGAACTCCACAGTGTGTAGGATTAAATTGTATGGTAGAGAAGGAGTGAGATAAGGGTAAGGGGTGATAAAAGCTCAGAGATGGATGGAAGCAATAGAGAGGGAGGAATAATGTGAGGAAGAGAAGATAGTGGGAGGAGAGTGGGACAGAAGGAGGGAGAAAGAGGGCGAGAGTAAAAGTGTGAAATTGGGACTATTTTCACTAGTGTCGCAACAACAATTTAATTTAAAAAAGATTTACATAATATGTAAATAACATTTTGTATTTAGACTTGCAATAAAAACTCTAGCATTCACATAGCACAATGATAATTGCACACAGCGTCTTGCCCTGTCATAATATAATCTGTTGTTTTAGGGAAACATGGCTTTATAGTTCCCTAGCTTGCTTGTCTAGTTCCAAACAAACACTAGCCTTCCCACCTATATTGGCACACATCAGTGTATGAAACATTGTTGATATTTGACATGTCAAATGAAATGCATAGTATTGGAACAAAGACCCAAGCAAAACAGCACTGCATAGCATCAGAGATTTGAGGACCAACAGGCTGAATTGCTTCAGTTGACAGTCCATGACAGTCATGGAAAGTAGCATGCTAACAACGTAGCTGAGCCGGTCAAACTTCATATTAAACTGATGGGAATATGGTTGGGGATACCCAGTGCAGCATATATAACATTGTATATATTTCAGTACAGCACATGATAATAAGTTCACATGTTACACAAAAAGCTAGCTAGCTAACAAGCCTTTGCTGAGTTAGCTAACATGATTTTTCACAAACTCTCCAACCGCCAGCTGCTACAATAGACACAGCTGTTGACAGAACACACTGACCTGCAGGCAGACTGATATTGATTACATGATTATAACATTATGAAGCAATGTGTTTGTGTCAGAGAAAGTTTGCCTCCCCTTACTAAAAATGTCTGCTACTTGTCAACAACAGGGACATCCTTTGACATCCTTTCACCGCCACAGAATGAACAACAGTGATACGATTTTATTTCAACCTCCGTGAGGAGGAAAATGTCCCATACTATCTTTGAAAATTATCGTCGGTTTACAATATTAAAAACATTATATCCAACACAAATCTTGCAGCATGTTTAGTTAATCTAAATAAAACCATTGTAGTGTAAAAAGAGTTAATCTGTTCTGGGTGGAGGAGGATAGTCGGGGCCGGGAGGAGATGATTGGAAAGCAACAAAAAACAGGGAGGTGTACCGAGAGACAGAGAGGGAGATAAAGCAAGAGAGATGAGATACAGAGAGATTAAAGAGATGATGGGTAAAGAGTGAGACAGTAGGAGGTTGAAAGATAGAGGGGGAGAGAAAGGTGGAGTAAACAGGGCAACAGTTTATACGTAGTCCCCCACAAATGATAAAGTGCCCCCCATGGGCCAATTGAGATATTGCTTGTGACTAATGAATTTCAGCTGATAACCATAGCTTCCGCCTTTGGCGACTCACTGTAATTTGGTAATGATGGCAAACCACATCATTCGGGGGGTTTTAGAAATAAGGAGAGTTGCAAACTCTATGCCCCTGTTCCTAGTGGTTTATTAAGTAAAGAAAACAAACATGTTTTTTTACTCAATACATTAGTGGAGCATCAACATGTACACAGCATAGTCAGCACTTCTACTAACTTTGCCGGCGGTGTGAAGCAGCCCATACCTTTAACCCAAGTTTAGTGAAAATGTAAAAAGTGGGGCCTGAGGTATCATGTGTGGCTATCGTACTAACCTACCGTACTAACTCCTGGGTGGTTTCCTTGATAGATGCCTGTATGTCTTCACGCAATAACACCTCTCTAGATGTTATCCAATGCCAGTCATTGTGTAGTGTGAGACATGGTTCTGTGAGATCATATTTAGGTTGCTAAATCACACATCGTGTGCGAAAAAGGACGGTGTCAATGTTTAATTTACACCTGATTCAAGCAAGCAATTATTTAAAGACTGACACAATGCCAGTAATGAGAAATGCCAACCTTTATTTTAATCTCTCAATAGGACACAGCGGAAAAAAACATATTCCTGGAACTGCATGGTCAGAGAGGCTGAAAGAGAGAAAGGCATAGTAAGTAAATGAGAAATAGAGAGAGAGAGAGCGCAGTTCCTTTTGCTCACATCTTTAAGCCCAGCCCAGAAAATATTGTCTCTATGGCATCCGTGAAACGTCAGACCCAATCCATTAAACTGGCAGTTGGGTGAACTGTGCACAGCCCTCCGAGCTTCAAAGCAGAGGATATATCTTGGTGCTCACAGCAAGGCTCTGATTTTTCTCCTGATGCAAGGATCTGCTTCTTACCCACCAAGACCTCAGGCAGCTGTGGAGACGTGACCAGATGAGTAGAGAGGGCTGCTGTTGGATTACAGAGTCCTCTACCAACAAGAGAAACACTGTTCAAGATCTTTAAGTCCCAGTCCAATCTTAAGGGGTTTTTTTGTTTTACAAATCATTTGACGACATCTGCACATAATATGGTTGAAGTGACACTATAAAGGCAGCATTTAGGATAATGCTGTTTGAAATTGAACATTTAGCTAATTAAAATGATTGCCTCTGATGTTCTGCATGTTTGGCTGAGCTGGTACTTTTGGCCAATTGCATGATATTGTGGTTGAATTTTTTTTTACCTATTGTCACCTGTCTTACCGTCAAGGCTGCTTTTCATAACAACAAACCAATGAATGCTAATCTGGTTAAAGGGTTTAGATGTTAGCCATCCTATCAGCCTATCGAGTTTGTGTATGTATGTAATGTTGAAGGGTATGCTGGACTCATGCGTTAAGAGAACGGACAACTAATAATAAAGTAATGCATAACAAAATAGATACAAAACCACAAGACACAACTAAACACAGTTTCATTTGGGTGTAACCAAAACAAAGGCCGACAAATCACGCAAGGAAAGGAAAGACTTAAATAGAGAGATGAGGGCCAAATGACACGGGTGTCCGCGCTCCAAATGAGGGCGAGAGGGTGTTGGATCTCACTGGCACGGCGCCGCGACGGCTTTACGGCGGGTTTAGCGTTCGGGATCGAGACCTGAGCTTTGAAAAACATTTTGCCAAGATGTTTTTAACCCATCACTTCCTGTAATGTCCCGCGATCAAACATGCTGGTGTAAATTTTAAAAGCTATGGAAGTGATTATGGAAACGAATATAAGTCCATCTAGCGTATTATTCATCTATCTACCTCTCCCAGTACATGCATGTTTGGAGGAAAGGTCATTCTCCTGCCAAAAAACACAACCATGAATGGTGCTTATCCAAATTGTAACACCCTCTACAGAGGCCTTCGGAGTTTAAATAACGCAGCTATACTGCAAGGCAGTTACGTGGCCGTCTGCACCCCTCCGGTGCCCCAGGATAACGTTTTTATTTCTTTTTTGTGCCTCTAACATATATGAACAAACTATTACTACTGACTGTGCCTTGTCTTGTTTTAATCACTGATCAAATTCTAACATGGATAGATTAATTACATGATCTCTAATGTATATTTATAGGAAGGAAATGAAGTATGTATTGTATATAGTAAGCTACTAATTACGATTTACCAAAAACATTCAATTTTCTACTTGGACATTTCGCCGGTTTCTTAAAAGTACAAGAAAATGTAAGGCTAATGTTGGGTTTCTTTAATTCATCTATATTTTGCCAGGTGGGGAGAGGGGTTCATTCATGATTTATCTTTGCTTTTGTGCTCATTGAAGAAAAATCCCAGAAGAAATCTAACACATTGACTGAAGCAAGTCCACCAGCATGTCCTAATCAACACTTTGTCAGGATACTTCATTTAAAATGATTGACGCACCATTTTTCTTTACCACATGCAGCTTGAGATGGTGTCCCTGTAGGGTGATACTTTTTCCTTTGACATGGGTGTGCATTCATTGTGGTGCTGAAAATGAAGACTAACAGTGAATACCATACTAAACCAAGAATTTCGTGTATGTTAATACGTCTTTATAAAACACACAGCTAGAACCAAAAATAATCGTGCATATTTATAACTAACTAAACATATTTTTATATCTATGTTGTCAGTGATATTGTTGAGACTTTAGCTCGGCAATATGAGCCATGTTTTAATTCACAGTATAGGCTTTGTTGGTAAGATAGTTGTCTTTCTCAAACAGACCTGCAATACAAAAAACATTAGCCTAGAGGAAATGTTTAACCTAGTCCAATTTTGTAAAACTCTAGTGGAGGATGACACTCGGTTGAATAAATGGAAGTCACAGTCTCACAATATTGCCTTATCTGACATCTCTGCCAAGATAGAAGGAAATAGCAGCCCCGAGGGCTTAATACGCATTCATGCAGTATAGAGTGCACAAGCAGAACTAACGAGGGAACTCCTCATTCATCATTGTTTTTCAAAGACTGGAGTTCCAGAGAATGTGATAGTACAACATAATATTTAGTTATAGCTAGCAAAGTTCGACCGCTCAGAAAAATGGCACTTCACGTTTCTGGCTCATCAAGCGACAAAGAACACAGGCTACATGCTATTTGTATATGTTTATGCAGAGACTGAGACAGAGACTAAGATTATGAACTCATGACTCTTGTATTAATGTATTGCATAGAATGCAGTTTTTCCCACTGATCACAATTGTTTGGGCTGTTATCATTTGCATTCAATTGCGTGGGACGTTTAAAAAAAAAAATCCTCACAAAACTGCACGGGGTATCCCCAACCATATTCCCAAAAAATCCTCACAAAGTTGTGTGATCTTTATTCCACCCAGGTCTATTAATCATTTAATGAAGAGAGAAGTTGTATGGTCTTTTGACACAAACCTCACAGATAGCACATTGAGAATTGTATACACTAAAATCTCGCATCACAAGTATCAATTAACTAAATACATTAAAGATAAAAATATTTACTGTACATTGTGTAATTCGTTGAAAACATGATGCGGTCAACAGAACCCAAAATCACCAACCTATTGAGGGCTGGATTGAAACGTGTGCTGAAAATTTAAGTAAACAACTGAAATCACAGGCTGTTCCCATTTGCGTGAATTTCATCATGGCGACTCATAGTGTGACTCAGTAGTGTGTATGGCCCCCATGTGCCTGCATGCCTTCCTGACAGCATCTGGGCATGGTCCTGATGGGGCGGTGGATGGTGTCCTGCAGGACCTCCTCCTAGACCTGGGAGGCTACTTGGCAGCATTGGATGCACCGATACATAACTTCCCAGCGGGTCTTATTTCGATTCATGTCTGGGGAACGTTAGGGGCCAGTCAATGGCAGCAATGCCTTCATTATCCAGGAACTGCCTACACACTCTGGCCCCATGAGGCCGGGCATTGTCCTGCACCAGGAGGAACCCAGGGCCCACTGCACCAGCGTAAGGTCTGATGACGGTCAGGGTACCGTCGACTCGCATTTGGAGGTCTGTGCGACCCTTCCAAGATATGCCTACTCAGACCATCACTGACCCACCGTCAAACCTCCTCCAAACTGTTGGTAATTTACAGGGAGCAAACCTTGTGACTTCCTGGAGGAGCTGGACAACCGGTGCAAATTGAATGGGCTGTAGTGACAAGGACACTAGCATAGGGCAAAACCTGAGTAGAATTGGTCAGGAAAGATAAGGGGAGACCAGTTGTTTGAATCCGTCACACTGCTTTTTCAGAAAAAATATGAATCCCTCTTTGAGAGGTACTGCAGTTAAGCTACAGTTGTGACCATGTCAGTGTAGTTACACTTCAAAATTTACAGCGGTTGTGAAAGTTGAGTTATTTTAATGTCATTATTGTAAACTAAAAGTGCATACTCCGCCTGGCGGGTTGATCAGGGACCAGTGGAGGAAGGTCTGTCCGCTCTATGTTGATGTCAACTTACCACCTCAAGCAACAGCTGTAAGGGTTTTGTTATGACAAGTGAAGGGTTTGGATCCAAACGCGCGACTCCTGGACGTGCGTTGAAAACACTGAGCTGGTGTGCGTAGGGATCTAAATATCAAACGTGAAGGACAATAGCTGATAAGCCAAGAAGACTACGTTGAAACGTAGGAGTCAGATAACTAATACGAGCAGCGGTGTCTGCATAGTATAGTGTTTGAATCGACACGGAGGGGGGACCAAACAGGAACCTAAGTAGGGCAGGTGAGTAGGAGATGAGGGACAGGTGTGAGTAGTTGAACATGTGATTGGTGACTGGGTGATTGGCGACAGTGATGGGCACATCGCCCATAGGCCACTAGATGGGGTGGCAGAGCTGGAACCCAGTCCAGTCAGGGTGGAACCCTGACAACAGCTTGATAAGATGGAGCTTCTTTTTCTTTGGAGACACTTCTGTTTGCCCAAGAACTCTTCACTATGGTTTCAAACTCCAAATCTCCCAGTGCAAATATAATGCAAAACTTTGGTGTTAGCCCTGTAACAAAATCTGCCATTTTCCACATACGTCAAAGCAGTTATTCATTCCTCTAGGATCACGCTCTACAACATTCATTGTGTTCATAAACAAACAGTGTGCATATACTAATCCAGGCACTTGTCATGTCACGTCTGTAAAACTGCAAATCACTGATGGTTTGGCTATCTGCTTGTGCCATCAAACCATGCTACTCATTTAGAATGGTGCGGCCATCTGTTATTGAACCCAAGTTCTTCCATTTCACACAGCACATAACACTGGCTTCCTTTCAAAGCTTGCAATCATTATAAAACCATGATGCTCACCGACTAATGCAGCAAGAGGAATTGTCTATTCCTACTTTCAAGCTATTATAAATAAATTATGAAAACAGATTGGGTTTGAGTTTATTATTGAATAATTACACACTGGGTAGATTAGGATGAGAAAATACAAATGTTGAGATTGCATGGGGGCTTTAATTGTATGTCTATAGTATGTACTTGTCATATTAGTTTAGTCTAATTTTAGCTCACAAAATCATTGTTTTATCAGGTGTATTCACCTCCATTCCAACAATAAGTGCAATTGGGATCATTAGTGAAAACAGATTCAGACACCAAAAGGTGTCACCCTACGCAAAGTACCCTTTACTGCCCTGGGGATCTGGGATGATATCTTTAGACAAGAGGGAACAATGTCCCCTACGGGTTCTTCTACAACAACATCTGGTCACTTTGCCAGGTACGGACCAGGACAACTACTGAGCAGGCAAACCAGTACTGGGACACATGGTGGTAGATACACACACTGAGAGGTGGACAGTTTCATGGTGCACAGACAAAAGCTCCAGGGCCTCTCAAGCAGAAACAACAAAGAGAAGTGGAAATATTTTTAATCAGGAGAGCTACATAGCTATTTATTTTAGTGGCATGTATCCAAACAATTTGACCAACGAAATTGGTCGGTCGTATGTAAGTCAAGCACGGTTTAGCATGTCGGCAACATGAAGAGGCCAAACCATAAGGCAGTCACAACTTGCTTTATGACCTCAAAGAATAACCAATTCAAGCATTGTAACTACCTGACTACGTTTGATCAGCAGGGGTCCAAGACCAGGTAACACACCTGATACAATAGCACCGGGATCAGGGGCTCCGGTGATAAGGAGGTGAGGCAAGGGGTCTCACCCCGTATCTAAGCTGACACAAGCCATAACTCTTAGCGTCATGGGATACATCATTAATGTGGGCACCAGGGCATGTCCATATACTCTTTTCCACCCTATTTGTTGCGATTGTTTTCCTGTTTCCAGCAGAGGAACATAAAGAGAAGGAACAGTCAGATGGAAAGAAATACGCATTGGTAGCCACAGGAGACTCTCTTCAAGGGAATTACATAGATCTCAATGTCCAGGTTCAGAAAAATCTATTTAAAATAACATTTTAATAAGATTATTAAAAGGGTCCCGAATTAAATTACAAGAGGAGAAACCACACAAATGGCCACTAAATAATATGATTTTACAGAATCCATTCTTACACAATTGCAACAAAGGATCTGAAAAGACCCCCATTGCTTTCAGATTGTCATTACACATAACTTGCAATGCTATTTCAAATTTCTCTTGTTCCACTATGTAAGTAATGATTTCAAATTCAAATCTTGTGTTTTGCTCATTGAGTGCCTAAAATGTGGACAAGGCTCTCTGGACAAGGAGTAGGGTTGATCAGAGCATTTTGACTTCAGTCTTGCGCCCAAGCTACCTGGCTCTCATTGGCTTGTTTGCGCGTTACTATCCTAATTTGCATAACATTTTAATTACAGGTTCTGCAAGGTCAAACATATTCTGTGTCAAACAAAATTGCCATGTTAAGCCTTCGATTGAAAAGGTGGAAGGCTTACAGCCTTTATGGATTACTATTATACAGTTCAATATGCCATCTAACAACAGGATTTATATTTTATGCGAATGCATATGACTAGCTAGAGTTGCCTTTTGAGTGCTTTTATGTTCTAAATATTTTTTGTTCAGGTTTGTAATAGTTTTGAAACATTTTACTATATTTTTTATGTGTGTAAGCGATTAGACTAGGAAGAGGAAATCAATCATATTCATGAAGTGGTTACGGTATCATAAGGTGGATAGATTATCCATCGTAAAGGTCATCTGGGATGTTGTTGGTTGGACAAAGCTCTTAATTCAGCTGTCTGTGTGAACTGACCCTGGGAGACTGTGTATGGAGATCTTAGTAGGACTGCAGGACACCATGATAAATCCCTCTAGCATGCATGGGTTATCTGTGCATGTTGTAATTTTTACACAGTCAATAATTCAGTTTGCAGGAAAGCTGTTGGGATTTGGAGTAGCAGCCATTAACACCCAGTGCACACTTCATAACCCTGGGCCCTTTTTCTTGGCACTTGATCAGAATACAGCACAGGGTCCTTTGCTTTAGCACAACCCCAGCAGGCAGACGTTATTACGTAACCCATCCTGCAACAAAAAACATGGAGACACACCTCCGTGGTAAAGCTTGTCTAACGAGGAACCTGAACTGAAACTTAAAATCAAAACAGTGTTCAATTATCTTGTTGATTATGAGTATAACAGATGACTCTGTGGCCAAGGGTGTTCTGCTTTCCCAGAGAATCTGCAAAGGAACAAGAAAAGGTGGCACCCTAGCCTGGCAAGACTCCTACAGCAAGAACACCCCAGTTGCTGTCCGCACTATTGGCAAAGGTGTGACAAGTCACAAATTAGTTTGACTATATACCCGTTTACTCCATGCTTAAGCTTTAACGCTCAAGACCACAACTCTATTCTCTGCCCCATGCTAAAACCTAGAAGAAGTACGGTGCAGTCATTGGGCGTTCATTAAGGAAATGGTTGGATCAAGGGGATACTAAACCACAACATTGTTTTGTCTTGACATTACTTTTCAAAAGTATTTTGTAGACCTATATGTTACACTTAGCATTAGACTGTTGTAAGGCAGTGTTCCAGTGACATTACGATTAGACTATGTTGGTTTATGTTTACGTTTAGAGAGAGTTAGGAGAGTACCTAAGCAGAGTACCTTAAGGTTTCGTGAGAGGGAATGGGGTGTATGATGCAGGGAGAGTACCTTAAGGTTTTGTGAGAGGGAATAGGGTGTATGATGCAGGGAGAGTACCTTAAGGTTTTGTGAGAGGGAATAGGGTGTATGATGCAGGGAGAGTACCTTAAGGTTTTGTGAGAGGGAATAGGGTGTATGATGCAGGGAGAGTACCTTAAGGTTTTGTGAGAGGGAATAGGGTGTATGATGCAGGGAGAGTACCTTAAGGCTTTGTGAGAGGGAATAGGGTGTATGATGCAGGGAGAGTACCTTAAGGCTTTGTGCTGTTTTCCTTACTGCCACAATGATCCAGACTATTGTCATTTAATGACATCCCAAATCAAAGGCCTTTGGACCTGGTACTTTTGCCCCGTTGCAGCAGTACAGGAATTGCCTGTATATTGCCACACTATTAAACTATCATTATGTTTCTATTCCTCATTATATGTCATTGTCATTCATAACGCTGTGTAGATATTATATTCCCCTCAAGTTCAACTCAGGAACTCAAAGACCTGTTATTTTTCCTTCCATTGTAATGAGCAACTGATTGGGTGTAATTATCGTATGATGAGGTAGAAAAGAAAAAACAGACTTTTGATCTTTTTGATTAAGAGTTGTACCTTAATTTCTTTCGTTTTCTTTTACAACATTCACAAACCTACTGAAGTTGGTTGCTGGTTAGTATATATTTTCTAGGCTGTGGCTGTGAATCCATATTTTCTATGAATGTTTACTCCTATTCCAGATGCTCTTTGCATACAGTAGGCTAATTGCAACCTCACTAACCTTTCTTATTCTTAACTTTTTCTAACTCTCTTCACATTTCATATCCATCTTAATATAACGCACCTATCAACTTAATATTTTTGAACATTAGAAATAACACCCATGTGTTTATTTAGGCAAACGTTTGAAACCTTCTCCATACTGCATAGCCTATGTTTTGTAGGTTATTTTTGATGCACAATACATAGTAGGCATTTGCTGGAGTTCCATCAATGTGCAGGCACATGGAAGCTGGTTATCAGAGTTTGACAGTGTACTTGTTTATTATAACAAGGTACCCTGAAAGGGCATTCCCATTCAAATGTCATCACCCACCCAGGGCACTGTATGCAAATAAGAGTTAATGCAATTACAATGGTTTTACGCTGTTTGCTGAAGCTAGAAATACCTCTAACTGCTCAGATTTCCTAAAATGTTTATTTTTCAAATGTTTGTTCATATAGCCTCAGGGTTCTTATTTTACTTTAATTACTAAGAAATTGGAAGCAAAAATGTAAAGGAAGTAATCTGCAGGCTTTAGGATAAAAAAAAACAGTAATTTTATGTGTAGAATATAATCCACTCATGGAGAAATGTCTGGATATTAGCGACATTTAGTGTATTGAAGTCTCCAAAAAAGGTTCCAATACTGAGTTACATCTGAAAGTGATAGCTCACCGGAAATTAAACATCGATGTCCTTGATTTGCAAACAATCGAACGACAAAGGTGTAGTTTAGTTTCACTGATTTCCAAGCAGTTTAGCATTTGAGCCACTAATGTCCGAAGTATGCTACTACCATTTTGTTTCTCTAGTTATTGAACACACTGATCAGTGTTGGTGTGGGGACGTGTGTCGCTTTTCTCTGTACAACATGTTCCTGCCTAAAGCTCGCCCTCTCATTTGAAACCCAGTATTTGCCCGCTCACTTGTTAATCACCTTGGCTGCCAATGCTTCCCCAGTGGACCAATGCCATTAATCACACTAATGATCAGTCTGTGCTCCATTGTGGGAGGATACGGCAAGTGACCCTGGCACTGGACGGAGGACTGGCTAGGTGTGGATCAACAGCTGGGTGAACTGTGTTTGTGCTAACAATGTTGGATTAGCGTTATGAGGTCATGTCCCCCTCCAATGATAGGAATGCTTCTGGTCCCTCCTACCGATGATGACACACACATTGACTGAGGCGAGACACTGAATGCTTGTCCAGGACACATTTCCCAGAGCGATACAGTCGCGTGGTGGTTTGAAGCACAGTATTTCAAATGTGAAAATTATCCTGCAATTTTAAAGCTCTCTTTGAATGAGGTCCTAAATCAAGATTTTCCACACGCATGCCCCATATTTAGCAGCATGCTGAGTTTGTAAGCTCTGCCTCACATAAGTGTGAAAGTCTCTCTTGGTATCCTGACCCGTGCCTGCCTGACCACCTCTCTGGATTATCCCCTTGTGTACTTCAGCCTCTTGTCTACCTTGATACCCAGTTACTGACCTTCTGTCTGCCCTTTGACTTCGTGCCAGCCAGTCCCTTGATATATCGCTGTGCCTTCCAAATACAGCTTCTGTGCTTGGATCCAGTCAGTCTAGAGTTTTATGTTATTTTTTTTTTTTATTGTACCCTTTCATAATGGCAGTTGACTAATTCAAACTAATTGGCTTCTCAATTAACATATTGGTGAGAAATATAATAAATGCTAAATGCTGCTTGGGAAAAACAACAACAGGAACAGATGGATAAATCCGATGGAAAAAAACATTGATTATGTTTCTTTTTTTTCTGAAAACTATCTCTCTACCTTATGGTAGCTTATGCTCCTCAACCAGACATAAATGAGGACATGTGTCTGACAACATCCGGTGATTCTGTCACAGACTTATAATGATAACGCGTATTAACAGGACAGTTAAGGACAGTTAGGCATATTGCTCTCCGGAGGTCTGCTCCGCCTGTCGTCGGTTTGAATAAAAAAGAATGTGTACATCATTACGGTAGATGGGAAAGGAAGAAAAATGCCCAGAAAACAGAGATGCTTTATAGGATACTGAAAAAGTAAAAGACCGAAAAGAAGATCCAAGCCCCGGCCCATCTGTGTTCTTAAAATAAGTGTCCGGAAAGGGGCCATAATCTCTCTCCTGGATTGTGTCGAGGGGACAGATGACCTGTCACCAGTACACCCCTCCCATTGATTAAGGCTTTTCATCACCGATCGGGCCCAGCTCAGAGATCTGCGTAGTCGTTTGACACGCGTACCTTCCTATACGTCATCCCATCTTGATGGGGAACTAATGGAAACTCTCGTCTCGGATCCTAATGAAGACATATCCACAGATGGCCTGCAATCTCATTTATTGTACCACTCACGTCAACTTGTGGTAAGGCAATTAGACATGTACCGTGTGGCCGTGTAACAAAGCAAGGTGGAGAGAGAGAGGCAGGGCTACACTAATAATTCCTCCATGTATAATTTACAGTGCTGCGTTCTTTTTGCAAGCCCTTTGTTCCTGGGCTTCTTTGTTTGGTTCAAAGCCATATCAAGGTAACATTAAAAGCCAGGCAACGGGACCTCGAAGGATTCATTCAATGGGGGAGTGGGGATTCATCAATGTCTTATGTTATCTTATGGCTTTACAGACTTTGATTTTGAGTGCTGAGTAGCTAAACATTTAATACACCTGTTACTTTGACCCAAAAAATCGAACTGAAGTAGTACTCTTACTTTTTAATGTCAAGCAGAAGTGAAATCTAATTCTAATGCAAAAGAAATTCAAACATTTCACTAAATGTGTCTTTATGTTATTGGCATGGTATATTTCCGATAAACCTATTCATAACATCTAGAACATGGTGATTTCAATGTTCTATATAAACAGGGGGTGCTTCTCTACCATGCGTTTGCTTGTAATTAATACACCACATGGGCTTCAACAACATCATCTGTATTGGCACAGTTCATGCCTCATGTTCAAATGTTATGCAAGCCAGTAAACAAAAGAGAGGATAACAACAACAACAACATGATGACAACAAGCAACAAAGTTCAGGTAGGAAAACGTTTATGTTCTATTTAGATTAAGTTTAAGATCAATTGAATCGGGAAACGTTTGAGGTTAGCATTTAAGGAAAAGTTTAATCTCAACAAAGACCATTATAGATTATATGATGTCAAAAGAAATGCTCATGTTGGTAACATTATCTAAATTGGATTTGCTTCTTAAGTGCTACGTAATACATAAACTACAGGATAGAGATCAATCTGCCATGTTGTAGTTAGCGAGAAATATCGTTAGTTAAAAAATACATATACTGGGACACATTGTTCATTATCACTTGTTTTGCACATTCCCAATTTACATGTTACATTTTAATAGTAAATGCTAATAAAATATTATTAAAGTTAGTATGTGCAAATGGAGCTGGGTATAGCAAACAGCATTTGTTCCAAACTCTAAGGACTAGTGGGAATGCTCATGTGGGTTTTAGGCAAAGATAAGCATTTCTAAAAAGGCATTGGAAAAGTCTGTGCTGAAATCAATTCTTTGATCTTTTTCTACTTTGAATTAAGTGTTGTGATTTCAGTTTCAATCATCGTGAGGAAACCGTTGTGTTGTATAATAATACACATTTCCCTCCTCAGCCTTGCCATTTAAAGAAAGTAAGGATCACAGCTTCCGTCTAATTTAATTATTGAATTCTGCGTTTGAGCTGGCAGCTTCCTCTTTTCCTTTCCTTTGTTCTCAATGACAAGCATCAGATGATTAAAATGTGCTGTGCATTTTCAAACTAGGCCCTGAAATTGTAGCCTGAATCAAATAAACAATGGTCTAAACACCTGTCTTATTTGAAGATTTCTCAAGACACTGCAAAAGAAAACATATAGCCGGATGTAATTGTGCTATGAAATGAATAC
>JACXGK010000853.1:32868-59667 GCA_016801125.1 Novumbra hubbsi
AAACACCACAAGATACCAACAGCATTCAGTAATCTGGAACCACCAAAACACCACAAGATACCAACAGCATTCAGTAATCTGGAACCACCAAACACCACAAGATACCAACAGCATTCAGTAATCTGGAACCACCAAAACACCACAAGATACCAACAGCATTCAGTAATCTGGAACCACCAAAACACCATCAAAAACACCCTTTGCAGGCTATTGCTAACCTGATGGATAAAAGGCGATGTTTGACAAAACACAATGCTATTTAAAGGAAAACTAATTAATTATTTACTATTAGCATTCATAAAGAGAAGGGTACTCAAATTGCATTGCACAAACTGAGATAAGAAATAGGAGGGTAAAACAGACTTGTTAGATGATGTTAGTTAGCTACTATCAATTTCTGTTCTTTGTTTACTAACTGTGTACGAGATCAGATAACAAAAGTTGGACTCTAGCCGATGTATCAATCATTGTGGCTTACATTCCACTCTTGCACTCCATTCTGAAAATAAAATGAATAGAATATGAGACACTGAATATACAAAGTTAAAATCTGAAATGACTGCAAGTCTGATGTTTGCAGACTGCAGTGTTGTCTAGGGTCACACCAAGGTTCTTGTGCATTGGGAGGTGAACCATGATGATGGTGTCTTGCTACAGACAGGCTTTTCCCCAGAAGTCAAGCTTGAAGTGGTGGCTCGACATTCGTATCAGCCACGTGTGTCACCATCTGGATTTCAGAGGATGGTGAATAGAAGAATAGTTGAGTCTTTCTTGCATAGAAATGAATCACAGGAACTACCATGAGAGAATATGACATAGCCAAGTGTCTTGGTGTGCAGAGAGATCAGGAGCAAGCCTAGAACCTGCCCTAAGAGAGTGAGAAGGAGGATATTCTGCTCATTGTGCTGAAAAGCAACAGACAGATATAGTACGATAAGAGTCAGCTGGGTCAGTGCATAAAGACTACGTGACGCAGAGTAGAGCGTTTCCAATTGAGTGATCCATCTTTATCTGAGGTCGATAGGATTGTCTGATGAGAGATAACAACAAAGTAAGTGAGAGACAGTGCATTTAAGTGTTTTGAAAAGAAAAGTCAAACGGCATTACCCGAGCCAGGAGTTTTTTTTCAGAAGAGTTAAAGTGTTGGTTTCTTGAAGAGGAGAGCAATTTTGGGCCATCTTGAAGTCAGATGGTACACAGCTAAAGGTCAGCGAATAGGATGTCTCCAGAAATGATTCCCTGAATGGTGTGGGGTATCCTGGGGTTAGAAGAAGAAGCTTGACATTTGGAAAGAAATTGGCTCTAGCATCAATAAAAGGGTGGGGCTGAGACCGCCAGGAGTTTGGTCAGCAACACGTGACAATGAAGGGCACTCTGAGCAAGTGTGTAGGGCTGAGGGATTGGTTTGGGATTCACAGATGGGATGTGGAAAAACTGGAAGATGCAGAATCAGCAGACAAAAGGGAGAAGGATTTAGCAGATGGGAGAGATGATTGCATATAGAGGAGAGGAAAGTACAAGGGCACAGAGAAGACAGATTTGAACGGTGGATGACCATCTGGGAAGGATCTTTGAGGGTTGAGTTGGAGGAGAAAGAAAGAGAAGCAGACACCGTAGTGATCAGAGACCTGGAGAGGGGTTGCGGTGAGATTAGTTGATAAGACAGCATCTAGTAAAGATGAGGTCAAGTAGATTGCCTCCCTTGTGATTGGGAGGGGAAAGAAAGGGTGACATGAAAAGAGGAAAGTAGTGGAAAGAAATAGGTGGAAAGAAATTAATTCCAGGCAGATGTCAGAATTTTGGAGTTGCCCAGAAAAGTCTTTCAATCGGCAGGAAGTAAGTTCATCAATGTGTCAAGTTGATTGAGGAAGTCTACAAAAACCTGGACTGTAGAGGAGAACAATGTTAAGCATCAATGGGCAAGTGACACTGGCAGCGTGGAATTAAAATGAGGACATGAACAGGTGAGCAAGACAATCTCCACAGTGAATAAAAAAAATAGCACTGCAGGAACTGATGGGGAAACAAACAAGATGAAGAGAGAGCAGCAGGAATTGGATTGTTCTTCTTGGTTAATCCATGTCTGCATCAAAGGCAGCATAAGCAAAGAGGAACTGAGCCTTGTAGCCAGTAGTTTACCTACCACTGCCAAAGACCTGGCATTCCACATGTGTGGGCACTGATGGGGGGCATCTCTAAAAACTGCAAGAAGAGTAGCAAACAGGAACAGACAACATGCACTTAGCTGACAACGCTATGTATTTGTATCATTCTAATTAGTCGTGGTAAGATAATCAAGTGTGAGAATGGGACCTCTTTAAATACCTGCATAACAGCCTATGATACATGTTTTTGTTGTATCAATGTTTTAGGTGAAATATAATATTAAATTAGGATGACATTGAACACACTACCATTCGGTCCAGCGACTAATTTCCAAAAGGTAATGAAATATTTCCTTGCCCCTGAAACCTATATGATCTGTAAGCCAGCCGCAAGTTATGCTTCGTCAACAGTTCAAAGTTAAATTAAGCTATTGGGTAACACAAATCATAACGCTTTGTGTTTTAATTTTTCAATCCCATGCTGTGAATGAACTGTGCATGGAATTCTGGATAACTACCATCCGACGATCTGAATGATTGGTCTTTAGCCTGCTGGGAGGGTGTTATACGTTCCTCCATTCACTAACTATGGCATTGTATTAAATGGGTCCCTGAGTGAGGGATGGCGGAATTGGAAGTTGAGTCTGAAGGTGGAAACTTAAGGAAGGCAGGAGAAGATGATTGGACAACAGATTGGAACAAAAAGGAAGTTGACCCCCCATTGAAATGATAAAAATGTGTATCTAGGAAATCGAAAAGAAGGTGTCAAAGACATTGAAGCAGGTCTTGGGAAGACTGGAGTTAAGTGACCAGAAGTAGTCTTATTTTGATTAATTGTTTCTCAGAGGAACAGAGGGCGCCAGAATTAAATATAATCTTGTCTTGGGATGTCCGTGAAGTGCTTTTCACTTCGGAGTAGAGAGCCTTGTTAGGGGTTTATTTTAGGTGGGCGACAGAAATGAAAGTGAAAAGGCCTCCCAGATGTAGTAGGGAATTGCGGATGATGAATAGAGAAAGGTTGAACTTTTTTCTGTGCTGTTTACCTGAGTTTATAAAATGTACTCTACAACTATATAACAATTTTAGACTATGATATTGGGTTTGTATGTCTGTGTTGATTTTTTTTTTTATGACCTAGGCATTAAGGTAACAATTTACTCAGCCAGCCATAACCATTCTAGAGAGAGTGCTGCAGTGTGGGTTTTGTTGTCATCATGAGTCACAACAGATACATTCAACCAATTTCACTTGTTTGTTACTAACCTACAATAACCAGGAAATGTAGAAAAACGTCACAACATACACAACACACTTTCATCGTATATCACAAAAATGTGCGGTTCTGTGTGGATTACAACCATTTTTAGTCAACAGCCTTTACAGTCAGGAAGCAGTACTAGACAACAATAGATTAAGACAGGTGTAATGGGCGACCATGTCCATGTTCTGTGTGTTTTAGTTTAACGTTTTCCGGTTTCTGTGTTCAGTTCATAATCATCATTGCAATTTCTCTGTATCTCAGTAACCTATTGTTTCTCTATTTCAAGTCTCTATTTGAGTTTCTCCTGCTCAGTCATTCTTATCTCTCATTGTTTGATTGCAATGTTTCTGTCCATGTTCTTGGTGTCATCAAGTTTCAATACTAAAATAACTTTAAAAAACCTGTGTCCTGCAAACTACTACTTACCGTGAGAACTGGAAAATACTAACTACCCTTTTGTAGATCATAGGTTGTGAAGCTATAAATAAATACAGGAGGCTCAGAGGCTCAGCCCAGCCACTGCATCAAATATAAATCTCACAATACACAACTATCAAATTGTATGGGTTACCATAGAAAAAGAGAAGTCATGATGGACACTGGCTTAACAAAAAAGTATTAAATAAGGCAGTGATGGAAGTGTCCTCTACTGTTGGTCCCATTTAAAAGAATGTGAAGGCACTGTTGATGATGCATTTGTTTTGTAGATGCAGACGGTCGAAGTCAGTGCCATTTAGTTGTCACTGCAAACAGTACTGTAGCTAGCTATCATTACTTGCATTCTTCAGATTCAACAGCCAATTGCATGGCAAGTTTGCTGGAATGTTTTCTTACGTAAATTGCTAGGCAACCGGCGTTCAGTGTGGCTAGCTACCCTTTGGCCCGAGTGGCTATGTTTTTTACCACACAAACGTGAATATTTCCAAAACCTTGCAACAAAACTTTCCACAATACAATAGCAATGCAATCGGAAACAAGACGCAATATTGATACTTGTCATGGCTCCTTAGTGCAAGAACTGTAGGAGGAGTTAGGGTTGCAATAATAAAAAAATATATATAGTTGAGATTACGATAATTATGAGATTAAGTGGGGGGCACTCCCACTTAATGAATTGTAAAACATATGAATACTCCCATTGGTCTCTGATGCAATCATTTCTGCATAGATTCAATGTGAAGCTAGTCAGTTGTTTTAGATGTGACATAATAAAGCGTTGATCAAGCATTGACATGACATATTTATATTTATGCAACTCCCAGCAGACAGGGGACTATCAATGTCAGGGTATGTACTCTGAAGCTGATACCCTTTTAATTCTTACCATCAGCTCGCTCAACCAGGAAATTTAGAGCAGAGTCTGAAGATGGTGAAAAGAACACTCGAGCCTTCTACTTCCATTGAGCTCATAGGTCCCCAAGCTAATAGTTGCTAAAGTGCAAAACAATCTCCATCTCCAATTGTGAGGTGCAAGGGTAGTGAACGCACAAAGGTGAGGCATAAACGAAAACAACAAAAACGACAACAACGTGCAGAAACGATTAACTTATTTCTTGTAAGTCCCAGGCAAAACAGCACCACCCGGTCACCACATAACAGGATAAAATAACACTGGTGTTCTTAACAAAGTTGAGAAATAATAAATATTAATCTTAACAAAGTGGAGAAATAATATCGAACACCCTAACGGCAAATCTGAACAAATGGGAAAATGTGTATTTATTAAAGGTCAGATTATAGGAAAACCCCCATGGCATCAACTGATGTGAATACATACAAATACAGGGGCTGAAATAATCACTGATGAAACCTCATTTTTGTGGCTATCCCCTCCTTACCCCCCGCAATCCTGAAACAACGCTGCAGGATTTAGCAGGAGTTGATGGCACATAATGCACACCGGTGTAACCAAAGTATGACGATTAATAGATCGTGAAAATGGCCGTCTGATGACAGAGATGGAGCTTTTCATTAGAAACACAGAACCTGATCCTGCCTGGCTGCCCCACAGAGCAGCCGCCATACAAACTGAAATGAGAAAAGAGGCTATTTGCTACAGTGCCCACACAGCACCGCTGAAAGGGTACAGCTAGGTTTTTATTTTTATTAATGTCATCCATGTAATCATACACAAGTGAAGGAAACACCACCATAATGTCTTAATAGGGCACTGAGCCCCCCACAGGCTCAACAGCACTGTTGCCGAACATTCTACAAGTGTCTGGAAATCCACTGGAATAAAGCGATTTCATTATTGGGTGTTTTCGTTAATGGTGCTGGAATACACTGTCGCCCATCAGTGTCCAAATAGGCCGGGTTCCGGTTACTGAGTTGGTCACAGCAGGCTACGAAACATCTGCAAGTTGAGCAGACTTGACAAACATTCCCCAACAAGGACCCTTCTTTTTTCGAGCCGTGGTAGCTAAAGCAATTGTCACCAGGGCCTGCCGAGCAATTTCATGCATCCCAACAAAACCGATGGGATGTTAATTCCATACTTGTTGGGAGGCATGTGTTCATGTACTCAAGTCTCTTTCATTTTGTCAGTTAGTTGTATGTCCCAGAAGACCCTGCTGTCTGTGGGCGCACACAACTGCTGGAGCTCCGCCATTTAAATACTTTAAACATCTGCCTCAAGGCGGTACCACTGTACTGTCATGTGCCTGATTAAAACACACAGCCGAGTTATCAGGGAGGGACCATCTACAAATCACGTGGATGCAAACGTGCGTCAAATACACGGCCCCTCCGTTTTTAAATGACCTAATGCTATAGGCACTTAGAGTCAAGCAGGAATATTTCCGCTATATAAATCAGCCATTCGTGGATGTATCGCCTTGACGCAGTTGTGAAGAGCAACAGTGAATGGGGGGGGGCACTTAATGCTTTCAGGTTTCTGGCTATGATGCCGCCAGGGCCTGCTCCCATGTCACGGCATTAGTATTGATTGGTGGGGAGTCTGCTGAACTCATTCTACTGCATGAAGGTATAAAAGAGAAGAAACCACAGTTGTGATGTGTAAGGGCCAGTTGACCTGAGCGCCATGACGACCAAACAAGGTGAAAAACTGTTGCAAACAATGCTGTGTTTCCCCGCCCTTTTATACTTCCTAGATTTGGGATTGGCTTTTGGCTTGTTCATCATTTATTCCTCCAAATTATTCAAGAGAGGCCCCGGGATTCTTTTCTTTTTGTTTTTTTTAGATCAGCCTTGAGCGAGCAGGCATTATCTCTCTGTAAACCATCCATGTTAGCATATTTTTTGCTTTGTTTTAGGCGGGCACATCAAATCACCCATCTCACACAGAACTCATCCCAAAACCATCATGGAACGTCCCGACCACGGTGGCCATCAGGACCCACACCCCTGGTCACACACACCAGGCAGCCAGTTGCTAGCATTACAACCTGACCTGTTTTGACTAAACATTGATTCATTTTTAATCAAATGTATACATTTTTAACAATTTAGACAGGTAAGAGTCACTAACAATGCATCGTTAAAGTAATTTGTGACTTAACACTAGAAGCACTGGGCCTTTTCGTATATATAAGTGACAAGAACGTTGTCTGTCGTCTCCAACAGCAAGTAGATTAGCCCCAACCAACCATAGTGTCAGACTCATGACTGTGTTGCTATCAATGTAAACAAACATTCAATGATTGACTGTGTGGCCATATCAATATTTAGTTAGTTCTAATTCTACATTTCATGTAAGGATATGCAGGGCTTAACAGGCCCATCGCCTGTTTTTTATTTTTTTACAGTGGTGTAAATAAAGGTGCGTCATTATCAGCTATCGGGAGAATGGAAAGGAGAAAGGTGGTCGGTGATGAAATTGTTCATCAGAGTAATGAGCTCTTACATGTTACCCTAGCCCCTATTATGAGATAAGGCTGACACACATAGTGTCAGTCCAATTATCAGGCAGTGTGAAGAGAAAAGGGGGACTGAAGACCCAGCCACCTCACTTATTACAATGTAGCTTATATTTCAATCTGAATGGGAAATGAATGCTACTTCCCTTTGTGAATTATACAGAATATTTTTCCCCATTCAAATGTAGAGATGGGGGAAAAAGGAGAGGACAGACCATTGGATATGGCACCCTGGGTGCATCCGCTGTCAGAGGGGAAGCCCCTATAGTTTTCACCCCAGTGCAAAATGTTTACAATCTGTCCATCCTATTTTGTCAAGGGGCTTTAAACATGTTTAAAAGATTTAAAAATGTTGTGCAAAATAATGCAATATTATATCTCCCCTAATTATAAAGCCATAAGGTAGGAGCTGTTCTCAGGCCCATTGCATCGCAGAGTGGTACTTTGTTGGTTCACCGGACATAGCGCTTGGCATTCAGGGTTTATAGTTTGATTTTGGATTCATCAGACCAGAGAATCTGTTTCCTCATGCTCTCAGAGGTATTCAGGCAGCATGTCATATGCTTTTTACTCTAGCCACTCTACCATACAGACCTGATTGATGGAATGCTACAGAGATGTTGGTCCTTTTGGCAGGTTCTCCCATCCCTGCAGAGAAACTCTGAATCTGACCAAAGCTCTTCGTGGCTGTTAACTTGCTTTGGCATGACTACCGGAATCTAAATTTGACTGTCCAGATTCCCAACTGAACTGTTAAAAAAGTATTCCATTAAACTTCTTTCTTGACTCGCCTTTTTTTTATCTGTTGGTACAGGATATTGTTTTCAGACTGATTGCAAAACAATATATATTTAATGAATTCGGTTAATTAATTAATTAAGTTAGCAACACCACAGGATGTGCAGAAAGTGGACAGGTTTGAATACTAGTAACACTGCAATGGCACTGTTTCTTGGACAAAGAGCTCACTAACATTAAACCCCGCGTTTAAAGCTGAATATATTCCACATAAACTCTTAAGGCAACAGGGAATCAATGCTGACATGAACGTTACGCTCCTAAACTAGAATAGATCCACGGAAGGCGAGAATAACCATCTGAGGCTGGGACATGAAAGAGAACCAGGCCCGTGGGATAACTAAGGGATGGTTGATTGTTAAACTCCAGGATTTAGGGGCTGTTCTCTTTTCCCAGACTGTCCATGTCTGAATGTGAGGCAGTGGGTCCAGCAGGAGGCGTCATCTGGTTGTGCAGTGGAAGGCTTTGATAGCATGGTGGTTATAGTAACTTAGAAAGCTTAAAATAATCTCACCTCCCTGCAGATCAAAAGCATTGTTGCTTATGTGGAACTGATAGTTAGTTACAGGAAGTGTTTTTGAGCGAGAAATAGGAGTAATTGGACGAACGGGTTAAAGTAAATGTAGAACCTATTTTTATGAATAACACTCATCACAACTGATTGGGATGTTATCGTGTATCGAGGGGTGAGCGATCACTGATGACAGGCCTATTATCTCTCAAGGTTTCGGATCGCTTGTGTGACATGAAAGAAATGGTGTGTTGTGGATTAAATTGATTTGAGAGAGCTACTCTCCCTTTATGGATCTGTGTCCTGCCCTAATCCTGTTTGTATGGATGTTTGCATGCATGTGAGACTCCAACAAGGGGCCTCTATGAACACATATTCACTGGCGGGGGCAGTCAAGCCACTGAGCTCAGAGGAACAACAACTGTGAATTATGAGTTCCCCCTAAAACAATGACAAATGCCTTTTGAGATGAGAAGGCCTCTTGTGAGCTGAAAGAGAGGAAGCTGTACCGCATTACCAGGATGAATAGATTGTTCAGTCCATCGTTTATATAGTAAATCTCAGGAATTAACCGCAGTACGAACAGATGTCGTCTCCGATCAATGTCAACAGGCCTCTAATGAAGTGATCCAAACTGTTGGCACATTTCAGCTCCCTTGCACTTGTGTGATCCGAAGAGACACTGTTTGATCAGAGAGTAGAGACAGGCACACAAACAAACAGCAACAGCGGTAGGGGCCCTTCACAAGTGGATGTCACATGAACGTTGAGACATTGCAAATAACTGTCTATTGGCAGAGCAGCCCGACATGGCGCGTGGAGTGGCCAAATCACACCAAACGTTGCTTTGCAAAATCGCAGCCAAAAATTGGCAGTGCTAAATGGCAATACTTTGAATTGGCACGGGGATGGTATAAAACAACCCATAGGCCAAAACCTCTTAGCAATGGTTTTCTTTAGCACCAGCAATATTTTGGTAAATCGGTAATACGATTCACAGTACTAATTCACATTCTAAGTTACATATTGCATTTCAACTAGGGAGATGTTGAACCCGGGACACGAGTCAAGAATTCGGAGTTCCTCTGTCGGAAAATGTGGTCATCGCCTCCTGAGCTGTTGTTGCACACCTCTTAATGCCTTTCTCAAACATCCCATTATGTACCACTCTTCGCTCAAAGGAAAAAAACATTTGACATTGTTTTCAATTCGTCTAGTCAGGTGGTGAAGATCTGGGCATTTTCCGCAAAACATTTTGCTAAAAATTTACAAATAGCTTAGGATGTTGTCCGGGCAGTCGAGGTAGGGAGTTATGTGTGTTGCTAAGCAGAGGATCTTCTGTTTGCAATAGTTTGTTGACATCGGTTTCATAGGCCTAATTAATATATAACACTGTGGTCATGACATTTAAAGGTGGAGGGTGGTGCAATTCTTTTCATTGATATGTAGAGTTCAACCAGCCCCCCTTCCCCAATAACAAACCCTCCCTAATTAATATAAGTAAGGTTCCAACCACTGACCATATGGTCTGACAAAATGTAAAAAGGGTCTAGATGCATCACCCTGTAATACGATGTAAGGTTGTCTACAAAGTGAACAATATAAAGCCCTCCAATAGCAAGCTGTGTCAAACCATTTGAACTGTTCATCTGCAGATGGCCCTGCCATGGAGTTCCACTGGGGCCTCCCACTGGAAATGAATGGCTTCCATTAGAATCAGCAGAAGTCGGTCTGATGAGCCCATTATAACTGTAGGTGAGCATCAGGAACTAGAAGACCTGCCATATAATGGTACTGGCACACTTTGCAGATTCCTTGACACCACGATACACTGATCATTGATACAGACCTGAAATGGTCACTATCCAAACCTCTAATCTGCACTTTACAAGAGCCACTTCATTTAAACTGACATTTGTATAGGATTACAGTGCTATGTGATAGTTATGGGTATATCAGATGGTTGCTATTTTAACTGGGGAGCAAAAACTGAATGAATAATCTGCTTTATGCAATCATCAATAAGACATGAAAACTATAAAACACAACAAAAGACTACAAACTATAAAGACATAAAACCAACAATTTGCTTTAAATAAAAATAAACTGGATAAGAGACAGTCTGTATTTCAATCTGATTGCAGGGGCACCTTGTTTTCGAGCTAAGAGATCACAGTGTGATCTAACCCAGTCAGACATCAGGCCTCCTGATGAACAGATGTCTGTAGCCAGGAGGAGCAGCAGAGGAGGTGAACCAGAATGTTGACCGGATGCACCTTGAACAGTCATTGTGCTCCATGAACTGTCATTATGCTCCATGAACAGTCATTATGCTCCATGAGCAGTCATGTTCCATGAACAGTCATTATGCTCCATGAACAGTCATTATGTTCCATGAACAGTGATTATGTTCCATGAACAGCCAATGAGTCATTACAAAACACCAATGAGATAAACTAAATTCTACAAAAGATTATGACTTGCGACAAAGCAGTACTTAATGGAATTCTCTACATCTCAACATGTTGGATTTATCTTTTCTACAGTTGAGGTAAGTTAAACAGTATGTTGACATGTTGAGTAAACCGCAAAAAGCCTGAAAAGTGACCATGAGGAACTAGTTGAGATCCTTGAGACTATGCATACTCTATCCGTAACATCTGAAAGGGATTCTATCTCCCTTTTTTCTCAATCAACACAACATCTCTTAATACCCCTTTTTACTCCCTTCTTCCCTCTGTAATGTTGCTGGAAAAGTGTTGGATCTCACCATTTTTTACACTGTCCTAAATATACAGCGCAGATTATATTTTATAGCGTCCTTACACTGGCACACAAAATGGAAGAACACCAGAATGGGAATCGTGTAAAGCAACATACAGGCATGTTACATTGAATTAATTTGTCCTCTGGTGATATTAGTTTTCAATGCCTTCTAGTACACTTCAGAGTTTAATAAAATACTATGAATATTCCACAGTAAATTCTTAATCCCCATACAATGCAATAACCTTATTTCAGTAGAATCTTAATGAATTACTTTCCATTCTGACTCATACCTGCTGCTTTTCAATTGATTACATCCCATTATATTTTATTGTCTGAATAGCAGCTAAATAGAGCAGAAAAGGGGTTGTAGATTTGCTTGCTTTGACACAGCTGAGCGAAGTGCTCATTGTAGCCTATTGTGTACCCTGTAATGAAGAATGTTATCCTATTCCAGCCCAAACCCATTGGGTTTAATAGTCCTTGGAGGTGATTCGTCTGTTTATCTGACCAGGAGACAAACCAAATGATACATTGAGCATGTGGACACACACACAACTTAACCCAAACACACACAGCAATAAACTGAAACCAATATCTCATCCATTTAGACAGACAAGACATTCACACCTTCTGGATCTAATCCCATTATGTAGCCTACATCCACTTTGTAATGGAGTGCACAAAATGAATTAAGCTACCAGCTTGGTTTTTACAACTCAAACAGGATCCATGCGAAATCTGAACGAGTGTAGGCAAATTTTCCCCGCAAAACCCAAAGCTTTTCAGTCACTTAAAGGATGCAAATCTACTATAGAGCGCATAGATTCTGCGGTCTTAATGTAGAAACATTTTAGCTGAACTTGAAGAAAAAAGAAACCCTTGATAGAAAGATGCATGTGAACGTATTGGATAATTATTCAATTCAACATGATCACATGTAGCAAGCTTCACAAGTCTTACAGACGAACCGAGAGAAAATAAATGCTTACCTTGAATGAAACCCACTGGATTTTATTTCTGAAAAGTAAGACAAAGTTCAATTTAAATCGTCCGCTCCGAACGTGTCTTATTAACGATGTTTTTTTCAGCATTAGCCGATTTACAAATTCTCCACAAAGCAATCCTGTTTTGTTAGAACCTGAGCTAGCGCAAAACAGGTGTAAGGATTCAAATGCAAAAAATGTGTTCCGGTCGTGAAGGATACAATATCACTGCAAATGAAAAATGAGAATAGAATCTCCAGAAAATAACCTGTGTTATTCGGTAATCCAAGTCTCACTGGTCTCAAGACCCGTAACAAATCCTGACACTTATCGACGGCAAAACTATCCAATGACTCTTGTGCTTCAAAACCGCTGTCCATTGGCGTGTGGTGCTGAAAGTGATTCCTGCGCTAGTAATTTTCTACTTTCTGTGACAGTAGCCTACAAAGCTACCCCCTCCCACACAACAGGAAATAGGTCTTTAACGGCCAAGCACGAGAAATGCTACCACGAACAATTACCTCCAATCCTGATTTCTAGAATCGTGACAGAGAATGAGAGACAGAACATTCCAGTATGCTTAGGGGATGCGCGAAATAGACGTATAAAAGAATACGTCGTAATCAGTTGCCTATTAAACAATTCAACAGGCAAACTTTACTGCACGTTAGAGATCACAACGCAATACATAAAAACATTTTGTCCTCACTTTTCTTGAAAATATTTGGCACAACTAGGGGCAATTTCTTCACGACTTGTTTCTGTGGAAGCTATGACGGGGAACAAAATATCGTCGACTGTTTTGGTTCATAGTTGAACAAATACAGCCGCCTATCATTGGAAAGTACAAATATATACTCGTTTTTAAGGGAGTATTTTTTACTTATTACTGTTATGACAATACGTATTTTGACGTCTTTTAGTTTTACTCAACTATATAGGCTACCGAAAGAAAATATGTAAATGTGTAAATATGCTAATCCCATAGATGTATGTACCTTCCTAACAAGCATACACTCCGAATAGTGGTCTAACTCTACCAGCCACATCCCTACTATCACATTTAATTAATTCATCAAACGCTCCTAACCAGAGCTACTTTAAACATTGTGTTCATAATGAATTAAAAAATTATTCCTGGCCCTCATTTAAACCGATAACCCTGGCATTGTGAACAACGTTTTAACAACGGAGCTGCTTGTGACGATGGTCAATGACCAGACAACTCAATAAACAAAGCACTGTCTCACTTTTTTCCCGAGTAACTAGAAAAGTAATTTACAGCGCAGTGGACCACTTTCGAGCTTTGAAATGAACAACCAGGTCTCTGCGCATACTTGAACGTAGCTCTATATCAGGTATTGACTGAATGGCACCAAAGAACAAGCAATATAGGGCTTGCTTACATTACGATACATTTTCCTATTCGTATCGAAGAAGACACAAACAACTATATATTTGTATATATATACCTTCGAATTTCCAAGGTAGCGTGTGTCTATATAGCGTAATTTAAATAATCAGTTACATTTTGATGCCACAGAGCCAGAAAAAGAGAGATAAAAAAAAAACAGCACATAGGTATAAAACAAGTAAAAGTTTAAAAAATATATTAGTTAGAACGAAAAAGAAAGCATGGCTGTGTGGCTGCCAACTTTGGGAATATTTTGATATTCTTAGCTTGCCTTTAGCAAAGCTTACCTAATATTAGTTATGATGTTAGCGAAAGCTAACAGGATACAACAAAAATGGGCTGTAAAATGATTCTTGAAGCAAATTGACAATCAAATTTTGAGCTGACAATTAGGGATAGAAAATATGCAAAATTAGAAAAACCTAGGACTGGTTTGGGGGACTTTCGAAATTGCAAAAAATGCAAAAAAACATTTTTAAAAGAGTTCAAGCTTGAACGTATTCCAGACATAATGCAATGTAATAACCTTGCAAACAATGTTGAACAGGGGATTGTTAGGTTCAACTTTTAGGAACCCTTTTTTGGCTACTAATTGTTTATTTGACTATCAATCTAGTTATATTCTTTGCCTGTGACATGGTGTAATATAATATGCAGAGAGCTTTGTGATCAAAATTCCATTGCTGGCGTTATGTCATTATATCGTGAGCAAAACCCACACAGGCCAAGAGAACACTTTAGCTTTAGGGGATAACAACCTACAAGCCAAGGCAATCTTAAATCTGTGGTTATGTGTTCTATAAAGTGGAATCCGTCACATGATCGCACTATTCAAATGGACAAGCCTTGTTTCAATGTGACCTTAGCCTGGCTTAGACTCATAACCTCTAATCTCTATCCCAATCAAGTGAGCTACAGCTGTGCAGTAGGTCGTTCGAGAAGGGATGCGTTGCTTTGTTAGTTACAATAGGTGGCAATTGGTGGTCTCTCGTTTTGCTTTCCAAACCCTTTTCTGCTGGGAGGTGAATCGTGTCAGATGGAAGGACCCTTCAGATAGACCTTGGGACTGTTGTTTGAAATGTTGGTCCGCACTACCAGAAAATGAAAGGAAAGTGATGAAAGCATGTCCTAACCAGTAGATACGTCTGGCTATTCAGGCTTGGAACATACAGATTGGAGGGAAGGGATGGTGGAACTACAGGGCAGAAAGGTGTACCACGGGACTTACCTTTGGGAAAGGCCAGACAAATGCCTGCATTAGATCTACATTGTAAAGGTTGAAGGCGCCGACTAGTGGCTTGTTGTGTAAACATCTGCTTTTGTTTACCATCATTCCAGACTACTTCGGTGTGTTGAATAACATCCTTGATAGGTTTGGGTTGGATAATGGAATAACAATTGACTTCTGCCAAGAGAAAAGAAACAGGACAATAAAGAGACAGGATCAAATATGTGAACAAGCAACAATATATTAAAAATGTTCATTCTGTAATAATGCCCTTCACACTGCTACATCAAGATGTTTATGTGCTGTCATCCCTGTATATTCAACACACGTATTCAGAGAAAAACTAAACAGTAAATTCCACTATGTTTCTAACCAATTGTAATGCAAGTTTTTATCTGCTCTAGATTTCTGTCTTACTAGTCTGGAAATGAGTCCCATCGCCAGGCCTCGGCCTGCTGTACCTTACCTTGACCTCCCCCCAGACCAGACCCATAATGGCTAGGTTGAGGATGGAGGATAGAGGATGGAGGATGGGAGACACAGTGAGGCGGCTTAATAAATGTTCCAAGAAACAATTATTTCAGCTGGTGTGGAGGACAGAAATATGAAGATATTAAATAATTGGTCAAACCCACTGTGTTCAGTGTTTCAAAATATATCTCCATAGCTGTAGCGAGGTGTGACTGACTCATCCTTTCTGTCTGTTTGCGTGTGTGTGTCATGGCCAGTTATAGTGGGTCATGCTTAGGGTTCGGCCTGTGTTTGGGTCCCTCCCCTACATCATGGGTAATGCTCTGCTGGCTCGTCCAAGAGATGTACCTCTCCTCTCAGCCAGCCTGCCATGGAACTATACACACACACACACACACAAACACATAGTTTATTATCCTATCACACATTGACCTACTAACATGGTATTTCAGCATGGCCTATTCCTTCAATAATGTAAAAATGATGATGGAGAATTATCCAAAAATGGGTGGAGTGTCTACACCCGAGGAGAGTAATGTTAGATAATGGGTGGATTGTCTACACCCGAGGACAGTAATGTTAGATAATGGGTGGATTGTCTACACCCAAGGACAGTAATGTTAGATAATGGGTGGAGTGTCTACACCCGAGGACAGTAATGTTAGATACTGCGCCCCTTTGTTTTCTGCACATTTCATTGCTCTTCATTTATTATTGATTACATTTGTTTTACATCAATCTATACATCACACAGCAGAATGACACATTTGTGCCAATTCTTTGAAAATGAACAAATAACATATCTAGTGTATTTAAGTACTCAGACCCTATGACACTCCAAAATGAAGTGATCTGGGTCAAGACAGAAAACAAATGTCTCCCTGAGAAACACCATATACACCCGGGGGGCAGAGCCTGATGTGGTGCATCACATCGAGAGCAGTACCCATGATCAATGTTCCATACTCAGCAATTGCATTGAGGTATTTTATGGCTTGATAACCCCAAACAGGGAAAAAAAGCATTTTGATAATAAATATTTTTCTGTTGCTCAAACTGAAACATGTCTCGTTGACAGTTTGGTTTCATACTAACACACACATACTAACACACCTGCCCCTACTAAAGCTCCATGGGTCCGCCCTGTCCTCCCAAAGATCTAATATTGAAAGCTTGAGTTCCTAATGGCCAGAACCAGACAACACGTAGCTAGTGCTGATTATGTTCAAGGTTTTCTCGCAGTGGATACGGCACCTAACGTAACTGATGTGAACAATATGAATTTGATGGATAAAGAATGTAATTTAAAAGCACATCTTTTGATGTTACCATACTTTACATGAGCAATAACTTGCATGAACCTTAACCCATATTCTAAGATTTTGACAACTTTAAGAGAAAAAAACAGGGAAATAAATATGCTATTTTATTTAAAATGTTGCAAAAAAATTTTGCATGTATATTACAATGATATTTTGCCAAGGCAAACATTTATAATGTCCATTAGGCCTGAATGCCAATCACGCCTGGTGAAAACGAGATACCATTCATACCTTGCTAATACCATCCCGTCCCTACGGTGGAAAATGGTGGTGGGAACATTTTGAAATTGGGATGCTTATTAGCAGCAGGGCCTGGGAGACTGGTCAGGATTGAGGGAAGAATAAACTGAGCAAAATATAGAGGTCCTTGAAGAAAACCTGAAGCCTGAGTGCAGAGGACCTCAGACTGGGGCAATGATTCCTCTTTCACGACAACAACCAAAAGCACACAGCCAAGACAACACTGGAGTGGTTTCGGAACAAGTCTGTAAAGATTGCAGTTCACAGACCTCTGAAGATTGCAGTTCACAGACCCTTCCTATCCAATCTAATAGAGCTTCGAAGGATATAAAAGAAAAAAAGTGGAAGAAATCTCCCAAATCCAGGTGTGCAAAGTTGTTGGAGGTATACACAAGAGCATTCAAAGCTGTGACAGCAGCCACAGCCTCTTCTACAAATTACTGATTAGGGTCTGAAGATCAATGTAGGTGGGATTTCTCCATTTATTTAATTTCAAAATAAATTGGTGCACCTTTCAAAAATCTTGTTAGCTGTGTCAATATTGAGTATTGTGTGTAGATTGATTATATTATAATATCTCCCAAAGCCACTGTATACAGGCCTATCTAGTTAGACTGTGTGCATGATAATCAATAATGCAGAACATACAGACATAGCTGCTGGAAGTACAGGTGCTGGGGGGGCTGTTACATCCCAGTTGTAGCCTCAGCACCCTGTGACAAGATTCCAAAAGTCATGTTCAGCTTTGTATTGTCTGCTATTCGCGCAAACGATTTGTGAAACTCAGGACTGGACCTGGTGCACTGTGCTTACACAACAAGTGTGGGGCACTCCTCAGATGCTCTAAGCCCCCACCCAGACATCAGCACACCCGGATCAAACATCTTCATGCCGTGATAGTTATTATCCAATCCTAACCACTTGCACCGTCCCTGCCCCATTCCCATTAGATCCCAAGAGCCTGTCTCTCCTCGTCCCATCTCATTCGTTACTTCCTTTGTGACCTTTCAATTGGCTGTGTTGGAAGTCAGTCTTCTCCCTGAGTGAACACATCATTGATAGAAAGATAGAGGTCATTACAAGCTTTGCTCTCTGAGCGGGCTTGTACTTTCAGAGAAAACAAAGGCCACTCCTGGCACAAGTCTATCCGGGCGGTGCCTTAATTACAGCCGGGGTTACACCTGAAATGGTGCCCTATTATTCGATTTAGTGCAGGGGCCCAGGTAGGCCTTGGTCAAACGTACAGTGTTATATAGGAAATAGGATGCCATTTTGGACACAGACCCGGCTCTAATTGGATCCCGGAGGCTGTGACACGGCACAGACTCTGACATGGCCTGGATGTGACAGTTAAGGCTAGTCTTTCTCTGCTGTCTGTTCTACCCTTTGTGTCAGACCCATTAACCTTTGTCTTCCACTTCAGTCCCTGTCCTTTCGTTTTCAATTAAAGCCACTATTCAAATCATTAGAAAGAAGGATAAGAGAATCATTGCATCCTGATACGTCTGCTATACAATGGGAAGAGGTGCCTCGTTTTTACCATTTTGGAAAAGTTAGATTGATTACAAATTGCTTTCAGTACTCATTGTGTTGTGACTCTCTCTGTCCGTGTGTCTGAGTTCAGTATTGTATATTTTGCCCGGTGATGGGCAATGGCCAATGAATACGTCCCCAAGACAACAAAGTGTATTTTAATGAAGCCAAGTTTGGTTTGTGGTTGAAACACAAGGAACAATTGTGATCTGTGGTGTGTTATAATTTGGTTGTTGTGGAGGCCTGGTCATCTGAGGGAGCACTCCATTACTCTCCTTGTTGGTCTAATAGCCCGTACACAGCCTGGAGGTTCTGTCCTGTTGGAAAATAAACCATAGTCTCACTGCAAACCAGATGGGATAGTATTTCTCTGCAGAATAGTTGAGTTCATTGTAGATTTCTGAGGATGACCCTAATAAACATACCCTCTGATGCAGAGGTATCTCTGGGTTTTGCTTTTCTGTAGCAGTCCTTATGAGAGCCAGTTTTAACATAGCCTTGGATGGTTGTTGTGACAGCACTTGAAGAAACGTTCAAATATCTTGACATTTTCCAGATTGACTGACCTTCATGTCTTAATGTAATGATAGACTGTCATTTTTCTTTGTTTAATTGAGATGTTCTTGACATAATATGGACTATTATAGCACAGACATAATGATTGTCTTTTGTATAACAACTCCCCCACAACAACAGGAGCAAAGAAGCTGGTTAAGAAAATGGAAAGAGTGTGCAAAAATGTAATCAAGGCGTGGAAACCTTGTATTTTGATCTGCTCAACACCGTTTTAACACATTTCCTACTTTTGATGTATTTGCTAATACTCTACAATGTATAAAATAGTAGAAATAAAGAAAGAGTAAGTTTGAGTAGGTTTGTACAGGTACCGCATGTGTTTCAAGTACAGTGTCCGTCTCTGATTTTGCCACTCACTACCCACCACTTTCCTGGAACAAATCGCCATTTCAGCACAGCGAAACTTGAGAACTCATCCCTTGACAAAATCATGACGACACATTATAAAAGCAAAGTGCTTCATTGAGAAACTGAAAACTCCAGAGCGAAGCCATATTTTGCAGCCGCCCTTTGGGACTGTGGGCTCTGCCCTGTTGTTAGTGCTGTGTAATTAATCACAGGCGTTACGCGCATTCACCGGGTCTCTGTTGGTTAATTGGACTGTGGCTGCAGAATGGCCTAATGGCATGATTTATGGATCTAGTCAGTCAGGTGGAATGCCACCCTGCCTCCCAGGTATTCAACTGCCTGGCAGACAAGCTAGCTGGATGGATCATGTCCTCCTATACCCAGATCCTTCCGGTTACTTGCGACACACTATTTTGATGTCCAGCTGCATGGTTTCATTGTAAAAAGTGCTCTGTGACCATTATGGATTAAAACGTACATATAGCACTGCAGTTCACGGTTGTGGTTGTGTTTTGTGGGGTATATATCTGGGTTGTATTTTTGTACTTGGTGTGACGTACGTGGGCTTCTTGGTTTCGGGTGTGTAACAAGAGGCAATTTTAAAGAGTAACTTAAACAGTGTTGATTAACAGTGACATTAAAAATAGACAGCGTTAAATAGCTCTGCGTGCTGGTGTTGATACCCGGAGATATAGTTTAACACGAATGCTTTCGACTACTAAACCGAAAGTTAAATACGATCGATGAAGTCAATGAGTAGGGAAATACATTTGTACCAACATCAAGTTGGACCACTTTTGCTTCCTAGGAAATATGACAGTGGCAATGAATTATTTAGCTGGTTTTCTAGAGCCTAACATTCCCAGGGAATGTATATTAGACTGAGTATACAGGTGATTAGGCAGCTTTTAAGATATGATCTGTTGTTTGCCATTACTTTAAGGGGCACTGTTTATAATCTTGCCTCAAACCCAACCTGTGTCCTCCTCCCATGCCTTACTGAATGGGTTTTAGCTGGTCCAAATGGAGCATTATCAAGTGCGGGAAGGGGCACTACTGTGATTGGCTATTAAAAGCACCAGGAGACTACAAAGGCGAAGCCAGCTGACAGATGGACCGCTGAGCGAGTTTCAACGAGTCAATCTCAGAAACAAATTTGTAGAATTCTTTTTGAAACATTAACTTGAAAACACTCCCTGCAGTTGTATTTCGCTCATTCGTGCTCGTAGTACAGTGAACAGAAATGGTCAGTTTCATGTCTTTGTGAATACCACACTCAAGATTCTTTTTAAGGTGTGTAGCACGGAATTGTAATAGATGGGATATAATGGACTACTGCAAGGTCCTTAAAGTATGGTTATTGATTTCGTGTCAGCAATCACTTCAGCTATGCAACCACATAGTAGAATAAAAGAAGTGAAGGGTACATTTCCATTGATGATATTATAGTACAGTATTTCTTGAATTCTTACCCTTTTATTTAAAATCTCTATATATATCAGATGTGCTGGACATTTGAGGGTTTGAGCCAGAGGGGCATGGTAATGATGGTGCGATCACCTTATTGGATACGATTACATTCTTTGTCTAAATGCCTTCTATTTCAGATGGTTATATCTATCAGTCATGACATTAAGCTATACCAAGCAATGAGAAATCTGACATTTCTAGTCTGTAGGGTTAAAAAAGGCAGTTCAAGATGGTCTTTATTTGATATGGGGTCAGATAGCTAATAACTGAAAGGTCATTGGTTCAAATCCTCAGTCTGACAAGGCAAATAAATCTGTCCTTGTGCCCTTGAGCAAGGTGCGTAACCCTATTTGCTAATGCAAGTTTCTTTCGATAGGATTGTCTGCTCGATGCAAAACAGGAGAGTAAATGATGGTTACTGCCTTAAGGGTGCCGGGAAAAAGTAGCCCATAGATTTGCCTGTCTGCCTGGAGTGTTTGTGTGTGCCTGTTTCTTTTTCATCACGACACCACAACAAACACATAACGTGATTATGACGCGGAGAGGATAATGAAGAGTGACAGGGACGGTATATCAAAGCTCAGACTACGCTATCTCCGGCCCTCTTTTTTTCCCTGTCAGCTACCGGGGTCCTATTACCCTGAGATAACCACACTTTAATAGTTAATGCAGCTGTGGGGCACCTATCTGAATTACAAACGCAGCCATCCGTCTCCCCCACAGCCCTGCAGGTCCGGAGAGACACGACACCCCAGTTTCAGTCAGAAACCCTAAACATTCATCAATAGACAGCAATCCGACACAAATGTACAGGGTATGCCCCAAATGGCAGCAATTCCCCAAATAGGGCACTACTTTTGACGAGGCCACACAAACATCTGGTTAAAAGGATTACCTTATGTGAGGAATAGGGCACTGTTTTGGAGGAAGCCCAGGAAACACTGAGCACTGTGATGTGGTCAAGGCTGCTTGGTGTATGTGAGAGGGGGTCAGGTCTGTCAACTGATATCACTCCAGAAACCGGCTTGACTATAACCCCTGGATGTCTTGGGAGGTACCAGACTTGCCAATCCCCTCACAATTGATGCCGGTGAAGGAAAAGTGTGTCACTTATGTTTGTGATTGATGTTCTTCTGTCTGCCTCTTTTTCCAATCTGAGTTTGGAAGAAATACCGTGTTGAACTGGCTGTTTAGGTGTTTACCTCTAGGTTTTTTTCTGCTTTCGGGAAAAGCAATGTCCAGGAACAAATGCAATAATGTGCATCTGCCACTCACTCAAACACCTTCTGAGTAAAACATTTGTAGTCGTCTTTCTCTATGCTTTTGTCTGGCTCAAATTAAACTCAAATTGGCCTTATCACAGCCCTTTGTAGAGATAACCTCTTTCTGCTCTGCTAGAATAGGGAGGTTCTGACTAATCTGAAAACAGACTCCCTCCGTAAGTCACAAAGGCAGCACACAGCCACACCTCCCTCTCTCCTCTGGGTCTCCAGCTGCCACAGGGGAGCAAGCCGCTGCACCTCCCTCTCTCCTCTGGGTCTCCAGCTGCCACAGGGGGAGCAGGCCGCGGCACCTCCCTTTCTCCTCTAGGTCTCCAGCTGCCACATTGGGGAGCCAGCCGCGGCACCTCCCTTTCTCCTCTAGGTCTCCAGCTGCCACAGGGGAAGCAGGCCATGGCACCTCCCTCTCTCCTCTGGGATTCCAGCGAGCACAGGAGGAGCAAGCCACGGCACCTCCCTTTCTACTCTGGGTCTCCAGCTAGCACAGGGGGAGCAAGCCGCCGCACCTCCCTCTCTCCTCTGGGTCTCCATCTGCCACGGGGGGAGGCGGCAGGCCCTCTCGCTTTTGATCAATCAAGTGAGACAGAGAATGATAGCAGGAATTCTAAAACTCCAGATGCACTGTCACCAAGGTGACTCTCATCCATTACGGCTCAAAACAGAGTTAACAGACGCTCATCAGTCATTTCATTCCAATGTCCCTCCCATATTTTGGTGCATAAATCCTCAAAGTAATTCAGCCAAGAAACACTGACGCATCATTTAGGTCTTTCATCGCAGTTTCAAGGTGTTCAAACATTTCACAACACGGTAGAACATGACAGCATTCGAACAGCACAGGTGCCACAGTAAATGTAGGTTTAAGGTGTGTTTAATGCTCCATCGACGTGCAAGCTGGCTGTTGAGATCCTGGATGAGGGATCCCGGATGAGCATCAGTCCAAGCCGCACCTACGCTAGCTAACAGTTTAATCTGAAAATACCTATTTAAAATGTTGTCACGTTCACATCCCTGTCCGAATCATTCAGTGTAGGTATGCACTGACACGTTATGTCATGTTGATTCTATCCGCTGGTTTGAACAACGCTATTTACCTGTGACTATATTCATGACAAATAACTCCATCTTGTACCTTATCGCTTAATTATAGTTTTCTCTTTATAAAGGCAAGACTACCCTCTGCTGGAATTAATGTAAATAGCACACTATCAGTCCTCGGTCAAAATATGTGTAAAACCATGATAGGTGGGCATATCGTTTTTACCTTCTCGGCTTCAGGATGAGTTGACCATTTGCATCAGCAGTGTATCTAGGGTAAACAAATTCGCCTCTAAGGATCCAGAGGACCTGGATTAAGATAAATTATGTCAGAGACCAACGTAAGTAGCGGGCGGTTTCCTTGGCAACAGAGTGGAGCTGCTCATTTTTGGTCTGCATCTTTTCAATCCCATGAATGTTGAGCAACGCACCAGTTTTATTAGATGTGCTTAAAAACACCATCCAGCGGCTACTAGAGTTTTTCCGCTGTTGGACAACAGGATAGGATGTGTTGCAACAAAACAAACAGTAAAATAAACTGCAGATTTGACAATCCCATACATTAGATTTGACTAAATCTGTCTAAGTAAAATAAAAACACACTCTATGATGGCATTCAGAATGACATTTGGCCGAACATTAGTTGTCGTTCATATAATAGACCAGGGGCTATGCAATTCCATTTCTGGAGAGCCGAAACACTATGGTGTTCTCTAATCGCCGTAGTGTTTAGAGAACACCGTAGTTGAAAAGAAAAATGTTTAGAGGATCACAAAAAAGTTGCAAAGAAACATTTTGAGTTAGGAACAGAAGGATTCAATTTAAGACACTACTGCAAATTGAACTATTCTGTTCCACAAAACGTTCCTTAACAAATGATTTGGAAAGGAAGTAAAAATATGCAATTGGTTTTTGCCAATGTACTGCTACGTCCTCGTGAGGGCGCCATACACCACAATGCTGTCCAGTCCTACTTAGCTTTGGGGTTTGGCAGTACTTATTCTTCCTTGTTTACACGTATCCAAACCTTTCAGATGTAGGCTGCTTAAGAGCATATGAGGATAAACGATAATTAGGTGTATTTATTTGTTAGCACTAATAACAAATTGAGATCAGGTTTGTCGGTGAATATTACGTTTTTGGAGACATACTTTTTAGTAGACTGGCAACTTATCAACTTCAACGGAATTGTTTCTAGTAAATTGTCGTCGGTTCATTTCTTGGATTTCTGACACAGCGAGTGCACTGAGTCAACTGGGTGACAGTTCAAAGCCAAACCTACCCCTAGCCAATCATTTAGGGTTACTTCTTACAACATGTTTAAAGGAATTCTTTATGGTTATTGAATTGTATAGGATAATTCTAAAGAGATTACTAGATTTACAAAAATTTGTTTTCCTTGGATGTAAGGCTTCTATAAGTCTCTCGTGAGCACATGATAATCATAACAGAAAATAAAGGATTGTTTTGACTATTGTAAGTACTCCAGTACAATACCAAGAAACCGAGTTGTGCCTTTTTCTTTATAATATCGTATCGGTTATTATGCGTATCATTACGTAGTTGGGAAGAACATTTGTAGTTTCTCGATATACTGCCTTTCTTCAAAAGATTTCATGGCGATGCCTTCTCAACCGATTTGTTCGACCGTCGACGGGGCGATTATTATCCATTCATTGACCGATTGATTTGCATCTATTCTTTTCTTTAATTTCTCTGGCATACTGGGGAGCCGAGACTCCACCGTATCTTCTCTACATTTACCGCATTGTTGGAAAAGAAGAGAACCTGCCTTGACATTTATTCTCTATATTATGAATCTATTTTCAGACGTTTCTTCGAAACGATACTACGTTAGGTGTCTTTGGTAAAGGCATAAGAAATGTCAACGCATATATTTTAAATTCAATGATGCCTGCTGTTATTGTTATTATTACTTAGATCTGAATATGCACATACAGGCAATGTAAGGTCCCGCAGGGGAACTGAGTGAGATTAGGGACCCAATAGCACGACAAAGGATCTCTGATGAATCCGTGAGGTGGTGGAGTGAAATGGCCGTTTATACTGCTTCACTCGTTATACAAGTTAGGCGAAACGGTCATGTAGATAAATCCTAAATACTTCTAAAAGTGACTGGGAAAACAAAGAAGGCTTGAAAGCCAAACTCTACAAGTAGAGGAGAGGTCTGCTAACTAAATACGTAGCCTGGAGCAACGCTGGCGTAGTACTTGGTTTGAATCGACAAGGGGAAGTCGAACAGCAGAAAGCTAAGTAGGGTGGATAATGAGTTCATGAGGGACAGGTGTGTGGAGAGGCCAGGTGCTTAATGACTGGGAGTGTTTTGACTGACAGGCGCACCGCGCTCATAGTCCACCAGAGGGTGCAGTTGGACCAGCAGCGCGCAGGTCAGGGTGGAACCCTGACAGGCAAGAGTAATTGTGTTTTATTGGTCATTTAATAAACGTTGTCTTCCCAATTTCAATGTCAGCAAACTAAAAGAAAAGGTTTAGGAAATTATTGCTTTTTTATAATAAGAGCATTTAGACAGATATCATTGAGTCCTACCAGAGTGTTCAGGATGTGAACGTTAGCGGAGCTCTGACTCATAGTGGAAGTAGGGGTGGATCACAGTGAAATTAGGTAGTGTGACCTGTTATTTCGATTTCAATAATTACCATTACTTTTTTTGGGTGAGTCAGTCACTGCTCATCGTAAACTTTAATGACTCAGCCCCCATCCCGGTTTTCCTCACTTCCAGCCCACCACCCGATCCCTTCCCTCTCTGACTCACTCTTTCACTATTCACTACGTACCTCATTCGGTATCTCCTTCTCTAGTATGAGTAATGTCCAAATCCAGCATGGGCAATACTAACCACACACGCGGGGGGAAACCCAGGCTCGGGCAGGAATAGGATGTTTTGGTCTACAACTGTCAGTCAGCTTGGCCTCAAGAGCTCTGCGGTTTGGACAAAGAGCCTAAAATGAACTTTTAGAATGGGCTGACAAATGTGTTGGAGGGGGGGGGCATGTCAAAGTGGGCCAAGACCCCCCCCCCCCCTCTCTCTCACACACACACACACACACACATCATTTAATAGGATTCCAACAGCCTTGTGCGGCAGTCCTCCACAAGCCAAGAGACAGTGCTTTAGGGACTGCTTTGGGTCTGCATTGGAGGTTATTGGCTGTTTGGTGTTTTATTGTGCTGCTGCTGAATTTGGGCTGGAATGCCTTTTTTGGCTAGTAATATCTTTTTTTTGCACAGCTGCTACTGAGGGAGTTCTGAAAGATGATTTAAACTTGTATCTCTAGTCATTGTTGACGGACTTGGAATTCCAACTTCCTCCTAAATTACCATCACATGTTGCAGAATATTTGGAGTTAAAAATGTTTTATATTTGACTAAGGAACCATCTGAAAATACTACTTTAATTTTGAGAGTGCATTAATTTGAACACAGGTCTGAAATATATATATATATCGCTCTGCTACCTCAGTTCTGCTCTGTCTGGCCTGTAACAACGACCACAGCAAAAGTGTGTGAGTTGAAGCTGCAGCCTCTCCAGGCT